>JBCNYG010001563.1:0-11115 GCA_039654305.1 Porochilus rendahli | reverse complement strand
ACAGGAAGGCAAGTCACATGTATAAACTACCTCAACATGTATTGAAGTAGATTTAGTACCCATATTTTGTGCACAGGCCAAAAGGCTTTACGCTTAATCATTCTTGTAAAGAGGTTAATGAAATATGTTTGCCAAAAGAGGCGAGCGTTGCGCAGACGTTACGGCTATCAAGATGACACCTCGTTCATGCAGTTACTCGCCCATAGAGGCTTTGCTTGTGGGTAGCGTGGCCGAGCGGTCTAAGGCGCTGGATTAAGGCTCCAGTCTCTTCGGAGGCGTGGGTTCAAATCCCACCGCTGCCACAGGCTGTGTTTCTAGTTCTATTTGCTCATGCCTAATGCTTGCCATAAGAGGCAAGCCTTCTGCAGACCTTATGGCTATCAAGATGTCAACTTGTATATGCGGTTACTCGCCCATGTAGTCTTTGTTTGTGGGCAGCGTGGCAGAGCGGTCTAAGGCACGGGATTAAGGCACCAGTCTCTTCAGAGGCTTTTTGGGCTTTTTAGGCTTTTAATCCGAGAAGTGCCTGATACAAGACATTTTATTGTTGCAAGAGTTTTACCTTCCTACATTGTATGCAGGTGCCCCACCACAGAAACAGGCTTATTGGTTTGGCACTGATGTGAATTAAACTTGGGCACCCAGAGCCTGCAAGAGTTGCTCACTGCCAAATTTGGTTTGTATTTTATTTCACATGGTATTAACAAAGAAAACAGATGTGTGAAGGACAGGCAGCCCACTTTGTTTTTCATGAGTTCTGGAGACCCCACCATGACACTTTGCGGAAGTGGCTTTGGTTTCGGCTCTGTGGCGCAATGGATAGCGCGTTGGACTTCTAGGCTTGTTGTCAGAGCCATTCAAAGGTTGTGGGTTCGAGTCCCACCAGAGTCACTTGCATTTCTCTGTGTTCCCACCTCCTTTTGTTTCAGTAAAAGGCAGGCGATATAAGAAACATTTCTTGAAAAAAAGATTTCTGCGGGTCATAGTAATTCCCTTCTTCCCATTTTAGATGGCTAACTTTCTTGGACCCAGGTTAACTGAATATTCTAATGTTTCACTTGTGTTTACTTACATGGCTAAAATGATAAGTTTGTTTTATGATTATTGCCACACTTGCATAGAAGTAAGAAGAAATGCCTTTCTATTTGGCAGGCTTACTAGCAATAAGGAATGTGATTAGGTGAGTACCCATATTTTGTGCACAGGTCAAAAGACTTTATGCTTAATCATTCTTGTAAAGAGGTTAATGAAATATGTTTGCCAAAAGAGGCAAGTGTTGCGCAGACGTTACGGCGATCGGACGACACCTCTTGTGCCTATTGCCACACGTGTATAGAAGTAAAAATAAAAGCCTTTCCTTTATGCAAGGCCTACTGATTATAATGAATGAACCCCCTTTAAAGATGACACCTCGTTCATGCGGTTACTTTGCAAAGGTATTAGATTGAAAATCGCCAAAGCAGGCCAAGATGGCAAGGCCAGGGGTCACCAGCCATCATGATGGAGTGCTGCTTACCTTCAGAATTATCTTATTCAAGTCTGACAAAACTGAATGTGCACTGCGTCACTGATTGACTTGATGCTTAAATATTTTATCTAGCCATGCATTCCACTAGAATAAAGCTTATCTCGGCCAAAAGCCAAAGAATATTTTTAAAAAACGAAGCCCTGAAGTATGATAGATAAATACTTGACGATCCTGTTTGCGTCTGGCTCCGCGTCTGGCTTTGTGTCTGGCTCTGCAAGTGATATAAGAAACATTTCATTAAAACATTTTGTTTCATTAACTATTGACACACGAGCAAAGAAGTAATAAGAAAAGCCTTTCCATAATGCAGGCTTACTAGCTATAAGGTACCCATATGTTTTGCACAGGCCAAAAAGCTTTATGTTTAATTATTCTTGTAAAGAGGTTAATAAAATATGTTTGCCAATAGAGGCAAGCGTTGCGCAGACATTATCGCTATCGGATGACACCTTTTGTGCCTTTTAGCACACGTTTATATAAGTAATAAGAAAAGCGTTTCTTTTACGCATGCTTACTAGTTAAAATGAATGAACCTCCGTGCGACCCACTCCTTTCTCCATAGACAGGAAGGTTATGTCACATGTATTAAATACATCAACAGTCTCAGGTAAGACCTGGATGTCGCAGGTAAGTGACGTAAGATAAGTGACATAGTTCCGGTGAGACAGCAGATTCCAATCAGGCGTGGGCAAACATTTATTCATTGATTTAATTAAATATACTTTGCCAATATAATCAAATATATTCTTTAAGGTAGGAAATAATGTCTGTTAATGTCCACTCAATAAGGAATGAACTTCCGTGCCACCCACTTCTCTCTCCACTGTCAGGAAGGCAAGTCACATGTATAAACTACATCAACATGTTTGAAGTAGATTTAGTACCCATATGTTGATCACAGGCCAAAAGGCTTTATGCTTAATCATTCTTGTAAAGAGGTTATTGAAATTATGTTGTGTATAGAGTGGGTTTGAATCCCACTCTTGTTGCATTGGCAGGCTGTAGCCTTTCCTTTATGATGGCTTACTGGTTGGCACTGTGCTTGAAGAATGCTGAAAAGTTCAAGTGAGAAACTTCTGTCAAAGTGACGGGCAGTCCAGATCACAGAGCAAAGTTGTGGGTGTTAACTTTGTTTGACCCACAGAGCATCTTGGTCCCAGCATTTTAAGGGCAGGTTTTCAGAGTAACAGTTGCGAGGGGCTGTTTCCAAAGTTCACCGTGTCTTTGTGGCCCTTTTTAAGAGGATATACGTCAAATGTACTTAAGCGATGGTCGCCCAGTCAGTACAGCATCAGAATTTTAAGGCTGAGGTGAGAAGCCTCACCAGGAGGCTAAACAACACTCTGACTTGCCTGTTTAGCTAACAGGAGGTTTAGGCTTTCAATCCGAGAAGTGCCTGATATAAGACATTTTATTGTTGGAAGAGTTTTACCTTCTTACATTGTATGCAGGTGCTCCACAACAGAAACAACAAATCTGGTTCCTGTGAAAGGTTACATGACCAATTGTAGGCTTATTGGTTTGGCACTGATGTGAATTAAACTTGGGCACCCAGAGCCTGCAAGAGTTGCTCACTGCCAAATTTGGTTTGTATTTCATTTCACATGCTATCAACAAAGAAAACAGATGTGTGAAGGACAGGCTGCCCACTATGTCTTTCATGAGTTCTGATAACACCATGATGACACTTTGCAGAGGGGTGTTCGGCTTTGGGTCTGTGGCACAATGGGTAGTGCGTTGGACGTCTAGGCTTGTTGTCAGTGCCATTCAAACTTGTGGTTTGATTCCCACCAGAGTCACTTGCATTTTTCTGTGTTCCCAACTCTTTTTACTTCAGTAAAAAGCAGGCGATATAAGAAACATTTTATGAAAAAAAAGATTCCTGCGGGTCATGGTAATTCCCTTCTTCCTATTTTAGTCCTTCTTCCTATTTTACTTTCTTGGACCCAGGTTAACTGAATATTAAATATATAAAACACGTTTTTGGCAATTCGGCCATCACTTTCTTGATGAAAATCAGCAATGCTTCTTTTACACGACTCTCGCTTTAGACAGTGAAAGACATGGCCTGCCTTTTATAACCCAGTTAGCTACATGGTGGAGCCAGCAGTGACAACCCATTGATAGTGGGGTTTGAACTCCTGACTTTGGGATTCGTAATCGAGCGCCATACCACCAGGCCACCATCAAGAAAAACAAATCTTATTCAAAGTCTGACAAAACTCAATATGCATTGCATCACTGATTGACGTGATGCTTAAATATTTCATCTAGCCATGCATTCCACCAGAGAAGCCAAAGAATATCTTAAAAAAAGAAGCCCTAAAGTAAGATAGATAATACTTGTCTTTCCTGTTGGCGCCGGGCTGTGCACCGGGCTGTGCGCCTGGCTCTGTGCCTGGCTCTGCGCCTGGCTCTTCACCTGGCTCTGCGCCTGGCTTTGCAAGTGATATAAGAAACATTTTATTAAAACATTTCATTTCTATTAAATTTCATTAAAATGCAAAGTTTAAGTCTGGATCACAGCGGGGAAGATTCAGGCAACCTGACAGAGTTTATAGATCACTGCTACGACAGAATTGTCATGGGGAAACCAGGCCAAACATCAACCCCATCCACCTCATCTAAGGCCAAGAGGCCAAGAGGCAAAGAAGCGATGATTCACCTGGAGCTATTTCACCTCCGGGAAACGACTCATCGGATGTTCTTATCTCGATAGATAAGAAACTCAGTAGTCTGGATGCGCATTTGAATCTAGTGGAGCTTCTCCATAAAGAGTTCCAGGCACTATGGGAGTCTAAACTAAACTCTGGCATAGGAAAACATGACACATACAGACAGGCTTCAGTAATACGCATATAGCTCTGTTTTTGACTGTCCGATCATGAGTACTTTGACATTTGTCACTTGGCAAATTTCATTTCACATGCAATCAACAAAAAAAAAAGGATGTGTCAAGAACAGTCAGCCCACTATGTCTTTCATGAGTTCTGAAGACCTCACGATGACAGTTTGCAGCAGGGTTCTGGCTTTGGCTGTGTGGCACAATGGATAGTGCAGTTGTCAGTATGGATAGGCTTGTTGTCAGAGCCATTCAGAGGTTCTGGGTTTGAATCCTACCAGAGTCACTTGCATTTCTCTTTGTTCCTACCTCTCTTTACTTCAGTGAGAGGCAGGCGAAGAAACATTTAATGAAAAAAGATTCCTGCGGGTCATGGTTATTCCCTTCTTCCTATTTTAGATGGCTTACTTTCTTAGACCCAGGTTAACTGAATATTATAGCGTTCCACTTGTGTTTACTTACATGGCTAAAATGACAAGTTTGTTTTGGTACGATTGCCAAACATGCATAGAAGTCATGGTAGCGTGGCCGCGAGGTCTAAGGCGCTAGATTTAGGCTCCAGTCTCTTCGGAGGCGTGGATTCAGAGGCTGTAGTGAAGTAGACTGAGTGCTCACATGTTGTGCACAGGCCAAAAGGCTTTATGTTTAATCATTCTTGTAAAGAGGTTAATGAACTACGTTTGCCAAACAAGGCAAGCGTTGTGCAGACATTATGGCTATTGGATGACACCTCTTGTGCCTATTGCCACACGTGCATAGAAGTAATGAGAAAAGCATTTTCTTTTATGCAGGCTTACTAGTAATAATGAATGAACCTCCGTGCCACCCACATCTTTCTCCACAGACTGGAAGGTTTAGTCACATGTATTAAACACATCAACATGTAGTGAAGTAGATTACTGCCCATATGTTGTTCACAAGCCAAAAGGCTTTATGTTTGATCATTCTTGTTAAGAGGTTAATTAAATATTTTTGCCAAATGAGGCAAGACTTGCGCAGACGTTATGGCTATCAAGATGACACCTTGTTTATCTGCTTACTGGCCCTTATAGCCTTCATTTGTCCGTATTGTGGCCGAGCAGTCTAAGGTGCTGGATTTAGGCACCTGTCTCTTTGAAGGCATGGGTTCAAATCCCACTGCTGCCAGAGGATGTGTTTCTGGATTTAGTTCCTCTTGCCAAACCTCCATCCTTCCTTTTACAAGATGCTAGCTACCATACATTAAGACATGCATACAATTCATAAGAATAGCGCTTTTCTTTTCGCACACGATCACAACCCAAATTTTTCTTATCAACATCCGACGAGGTAGCTGAGGTTAAGACGATGGTCTGCTAATCCATTGTGCTCTGCATGCGTGGGTTAGTATCCCACCCTTGTCGCACATGCAGGCTTTAGCCTTTTCCTTATGATGGCTCACTGGTCTGCACTGTGGTTGTAGAAATCTGAAAAGTGAGAAACTTCTGGCAAAGTGACAGGCAGCCCAGATCACAGAGCAAATGGATCTTTGTGCTAGCCGCTTCCTTCTCCACGTACTGGCATGCAAGCTCGCGTGTGTAAATCATTTCACCATGATAGACTGAGTGCTGTTTGAATATTTGTATTATTAATTAGTTAATTTTATTTATTGTATTCATTTATTATATCATATTATCTATGTTATTCAGTGTTGGAATATCTCTATTATTTCTCTGTCTACATGGCATAGACATGTATTAATTTTTGTTATTTTCCATAAGTACACAACATGTTTTGCACTAATTCAAGGCTTGTTTTTATAACCTTTGTGTCTGAGCCTTCTGCTAAGAAGATACATGGAGACTTTATGTTCTGATTCTTAGTCTCAGAACTCCTGCTTAAGCTGTCCAAGTGGTTTCTACTTCTTATCTTTATTCTGTAACCTTCAGTTTTCGTTGAACCCTCCCTTTTAGTAAGGGGGAGCTTCCAGGTTGACCCTAGTCTTTCCATTGTATGTCTGGTTGTATTTTCATTGTATGTCTGATTGTATTGTATCATTGGCTTTATATTTAATTATTTTTGTAAAGATTGAACCTCCGTGCTACCCACTTCTTTCTCCAAAGACAGGAAGGTTATGGCTTACCAGTCAGCTCTGTGGTTGTGGTTTGTCTTTACCTGGCATTTTTTGGGTGTCCAGCTATGTTTGGCTTTTTATTCCAATTGTTATGAAAACAATGCCGCTGTTTAAGTCGATTGATATCGAGTGGTAACTGGAGGTTGGATAGGATAAAAGAGGGACCTGGATTGAGACCCAGGAGATCCCAGCAGGAACCAGGCAGCAAAAAGCAACTCCAGGAAATCCAAATTGGGATTAGCACAGGCCAAATTGTAGTGTAAATGGCGATTTTTTTATCAGATCTTCCCCTCCTAAAAATGGCATGGCGAACTGACTAAGCTGGAAACAACGAAAAATAGAGAAAAGATATTTTATCCAAAAATATGTAACCTGCAACATGGCTTAATAATCAAGTATAATAATCAAATACTGAACTGCTTCAAGGCTTAGAACCCATTATATGCATCTAAGTAATTGACAGCTAACAGACAGTTTAAGTAGCAAAGCAATAAGACAGCAATGTTATATAATAGCATGCTTGCAATTTGCTAAATACAATAAGAATGGGGAATAAAGGTACTTACAAATGTTGAATGAATTTGAAAAAAAGCGTGCAGTATAGTCCACTTGAAACAGTTCACTTGAGATCAGAATTCAGAAATGACATGTAACATGGAAACTGGCGCTTATAAGCATGCACCATTTTTTATAAAAACTCCCAAAAGATGCCGGGAAATAAGGGGAAATAAAATAGAGACATGTCACATCAGGCATTAGGCATGAGATGACATCAGGTGTGGACCAAAATACATCACAACAGGAAATATGACATCACATTGAGGGCAAAACAGGGAAATAATGGGAAATAGAAAAATATGCAAAATGGCCTAGAACATGGATTTAATGGGAAATTGCCTGGTCAAATGCAAATTTAAAAAGGGACCGTGTCTAAGATGCCAGGGAGTATAAAAGAAGGGGTTTTCTGAGGGGAATTTGCTTTTTAATTTGAAATTCCTGTTTGAGTATTTACTGAATTATAGTATATGAGTTAAGAAACAAACAGGTGAAAGCAGAGACCTTACTTCCACCTGGCGCATGTCCACTCAGAGAGGCCTCTGAGTTCCAACACCCCCAAGCACTTAGGGGGGGCACGCGTGAAAAGAGGCAAGCATTGCGCAGACGTTATGGCTATCGGAGGACACCTTTTGTGCCTATTGGCACACGTGCATAGAAGTAATAAGAAAAGCCTTTCCTTTACGTAAGCTTACTAGTTATAAGAAATGAACCTCTGTGCTACCCATTTTTTTCTCCAGGAAGGCAAGTCAAATTAATTAAAATACATCAACATTTAGTGAAGTAGATTGAGTGCCCATATGTTGTGCAAAGGCCAAAAGGCTTTATGTTTAATCATTCTTGTGGAGAGGATAATGAAATATGTTCATGAAAGGAGGCCCGCAGTGCGCCGATGTTATGGCTGTCTGATAACGTCTCTTCCATGATACTGCAGTGCCCCCAAGTACTTTACTGGGGCAAGCATGCCCGAATTGGACTAAGGTGTTGGCTTTAGGCTCCAGTCTCTTTGGAGTTGTGGGTTCAGATCGGCCTGCTGCCAGAGGCTGAGTTGAGGTGGCTCGGGCATTTAATTAGAATGCCTCCCGAACACCTCCCTGGAGTGGTGTATTGGGCATGTCCAACCTGGAAGAGACCCCGAGGTCGACCCAGAACACACTGGAGGGACTACATCTCTTGACTGGTCTGGGAACGCCTTGGCAAAGAGCTGGAGGAAGTGGCTGGGGAGAGGGATGTCCATTAGTACCACTTGTTTGTCTGGGCTTTGTGCCAAAGGTCAGCCTCAGGCCCTAGTTCCTCTTGGACTATTTTTTGTTCTTAGATGGGATCATTTTCAGTTTCCCATTCTTGTAGGCTTGGCACCACCATGGACTTTGTCTGTGGTGGGGAGGGCTGTGAGGTAATGTTAATGGTCAGAGTATTTCTTTTGCTGTTCCAGCCAAACAGGACCTTGACTTTGCTCAATACCCAAAGGTTTCCTGATGAAATGCAGACCTGCCAGTATCCACCCCCTTTCGCGTGTTTTCTTGCATAGTCCAACTGTTTGTCAGTTGTTGCAGCGCTTCATTTAAAGCACCGTATGTTCAGTTGCCATGTCCATATAGCCGATGTGTTTTCTCAAACGTAATATTCAAATGGCTTCAAGCGGGCAGCCGTCCATGCTTCTTGGCACATGCTCTGTCCTCTTTAGTTTTTGGGTAATTTTTTGTTTTAGTTTTTTTATGAGTCAGAGTGCCCATTTAGGTATAGTGTGTTCATGTGGATTTCTGCCAATTAGCCTCAGTTTTGTAGTCACTACCTGCACAACGGTTGAGACTAAACATGCAGTTGGCATGAATAGTGAGTTTCTGTGGCCTGTGTGAAATTTACCTCAACTAATTTGACAGGGACTGGTCTTTTGGGTGGTGCCAGTAGTGAAATAAATTTTCCGATTGTAATTAGTGTATCTATTAGTGTATATCCTATAGACATTAACATTTTAAGGGCATATGGGATCTGTGACAATGGCCGGTTTTGGTTTTTAGTGGGCGGTTTTGGCGGCACCTTTTGTCCCACCCTTTAGGTTTTCATTGTGACTCATCTGTGTACTGGCCTGGGGCGTGATGCTTTCTACTTGGGTCCTTTTCCAGCCACCCTGCAACAATGATGCTCTGCCCTCTACCTTGACTGCTGTTGGTGTTGCCAACAACACTTTAAATGACCCTTCTTTTTGTCCATGTTTCCAGAACTTTTTTTTGAATATTTTAATATAGACGTAGTCTCCTGGTTCCACTTGGCAAACTTTCGTGAGGTGCTAAATGTGTGTTTCTGTTGGTCTGTGACTGCATTTTCTTCTGATGCTTTCACTATGTCTCTAAGTGGTTGTGTTTTCATCACAAAGTCACAAATCCAAGGTCTACTGATTCCAGCTTAACCCAAGAAGGATAGCATTTGCTGCTCTGTTTGAGGTCTAGAAGCTGTACGGATTGCTTCCATGTGCTCTGGAGAGATTTTTTGTGTGATGCCTTCGAGCACTCTACCTAGATATTCTACCTTTTGGTTGGCAGAATTGCAATTTTTCCTTGGATACTTTGTGACCATTTTTCACCAGAATTTTCAGGGCCATCACAGATTCCTGTACACACTCTTTTGCTCTTTTGTTTGACTGCAAATCAAAAGGTCATCCAGGTATTGTAGAACTGTCGAACCCACTTCCAGGTCAGCCAAGTCTTTTGCTAAGACTTGGTTGAAGACTGGAGGACTTTCACAATACCCTTGAGGTAATCTTGTATATGTGTACTGCTGTCCCCCATATGTGAAGGCGTACAAGAATTGACAATCTGGATGTAGTGGAACACTAAAGAACGCAGAGCATAGGTTAATTACCGTGTACCACTTTGTCCCTTCTGGGATGTTAGACAGAAGGCTGGGTCAGGGACTACCGGTTTTTCTGCTATCACCACTTTGTTTACTGGTCTTAGATCATGGACCAGTTTCCATTTATCTGAATTTGGTTTTCTGACTGGAAAAATGGGAGTGTTGCACATGCTGTTTGTGGGAATTAAGACTCCCGCTTCCACTAGTCCCGCAATTATTGGGTTTTATCTCTGTTATTACATCATTTGACAGTGGGTACTGTCCAAACGTGCTCCAGGTTTAAGCTGTATTTTGACTAGCCCTGCTGACTTTACTTGTCCTACATCTGTTGGATATTTAGACCAAAATTGCTCTGGTATCTGTGCTAGTGCGTCCCCCTTACTTCCTCTGTAATCCCTTGGTCCTCTGCCCGTTGAGACAGCTGTTTGATTTTGTCTCTCTCTATTCTTACATCCTCTGTCCTATCAAATTATATATATTTTTATTACTTTATCAAAATAGTTTGTGGTTTTACCTTGTGTACTGCATTCTGTTCTATTCTGAGAAATGTTCTATCTGGTGAAGTACTAGCTTCTTGTCCTACCTGTGTCCAGTGTGTTAACTGACTTAAATTGAATTAAAAATTCTGCCTGATCAGCAGGGAAACATGGGAAGCAGAGTCAGCAACTTGGTACCAGTAGCTGAGTTGCAGCGGTAACTGAATAGTGGTAGCGACCCCTTGGGGTCCTACCATAATGTTTATAGTTTAGGGACGGAGTCAGTTTTAACTTTTTTTTACCGCTGGGGTGCTGTACACAAGGTCTTCTTCCTCTTTTCCACCTTCTCCTGGCAATTGGTTTCCTCTCATTCTTTCTTTCACCACTGGGGTGCTTGTGTGGTACACATACTCTCGTAGTCGCCTTTTTATCATTGCTTCTCCTTCATTCCTCAGGCCTTTTTGCATTTGGTGTAGCTCAGGGTATGATTTATTTTCTTTTAGCTTTCCTTCTGAGTATCCACTGAAAGAATGTATTTTTATGACATTATATATTATGTTATCATATTATATAGTGAGTTTAAAGGAGAGAATGTATTTTTTTGCTCTAGAATCTTTTCTGTGCTCCAAGGTCTGTATTTCTCCATTGCTGTTTAATCAACATGTGATGATTGACCCTGAGACTTAGTTCATTCCTATCTAATTTTTGTTTATTGCAGACCTTGCGGATTGTTTAACCCCTAGACGCCTATGTGTCCCATCTTGCAACC
>JBCNYG010001321.1:0-11139 GCA_039654305.1 Porochilus rendahli | reverse complement strand
CCGATCTCTGCTGTTCTGCTTGCTATGATGCTGGACAGGACAGGTTTAAAAAAAAAAATAATGTATAAACTGTAAACATGAATGAGGATGTGATTTTATAACAGACGTCTCAGTAAAAACGCAGAGGATGTGGAGATTTTTATATTTGAATGTAAATCATTTTCACTGTTTATAAAGTTACGGTCACTTCAGGAACATTTCTCAAATTTCATATTTAAAAATGGTTCCTCCTGTTTTAGTGTGAATAATCAGAGTTACAACTCTTTTGCTTCTGGTGTTTATGGCATAGATAGTTACTTTAAAAAAACATTTAAATGAAAAATAGTAATAATGTATTAACAATTTTGATCACCATTTGATAATTATCTTTTTATCTCTCCCGGTGTGAGAAGGCAAGCTGGTGGTGAACAGGAGGTGCAGGGCTAAATACAATGTACTGCTGGACTTTTAGTGAAACCATCCCTGGGGATTTGGTAGAAACTCGGTTTTGGGGATCTGGTGAACTCAATTTACATATAAATAACACAAGGCAAAACACAGAAACAAACATGCACACACACACATACACACACACACACACACATACACACACATACACACACATACACACACACACACACAGTCATTTTATTTTTCCTACCTGTCTTTGGAATACTTGTAACCTCAGGGTCAGGGACTAAATGCAAACACAAATTATTGAAGTCTTTATTAGGTGCCAAACTCAAAGTGAACATTGTAGTAATGTAAATATAAATTAGTTCCTATTAACAAAAAAGCTGAAGAGAAACTTACCAGAGATAGAATCATAGTAGTCATAATAATCTAAAAGTAATAAGAGTATAGTTAAAAACAAGCCAAAAATGGTCCAACAATCTCTCTAGGTTTTTGAGAAAATACTTTTATGTTAAATTTACATTGCAAATTATACTGCTGCTATCAACTTGGGTAAATAGCTATTTTTTATTTGAAGTATTTTTTTTTGAACAAATGAGTAAATATATCCAGAATTCACCAGTAGCACTAACATGCTTAAAGAGAGGGTAAATCTGATTAAATAAATTTGGATTTGTTAACTATGAATTGTCTTGTAAGAAGCTGGTTGATCATCTGGCATAAACATTACTGAAATCTAATGTCTGTTTCTGGCTCAGTTTTTAAGTTAGTAAAGCCACTTTTTTTTAATGTATAGTGAAGGCCTCCATATAATCCATCTCATGATGACTTGCTGGGAAAGGGAACAAATTTCAAAATGGATTTGTCTTCAACTCAACGCCTAATGCTTGTGTGTAGTAACTTTTAATAGCAACTCCATGAGCTCACCTTCTTTTACATCCTCAGTAACAGAAGAGGGACCTGAGACTGATTCACTCTCTATGTCTGTTTCTGGAAATGAGGGAAATGTGTTTCATAGGGTTAAGCATTTCTATTTAAAGTTGACTGATGTAATGCAATATGACAAGTCTAACAACCCAACATTAATTGATGACTAACATTTCTACATTCCTGAAACACTTTTATAAATAAAACATTCCTCCAGTTATAGTTCCCAGTGTGTGATGTTTTAATGTGAATAATCAGTGTGTACTCACCAGCATTAGTGAAAGTGAGTGTGGAGGACAGAAGGAAAAAAAAATGATAGATTTCCATTTTCCTCTTTGCTGTACACAATGTGTTCACCTCCACTGATCCCAAGAGACTGAGAGAAGCATGTATCCTTACTCAGTCCCTACAGAGAAAGAAAGAGAGAAAGACAGTGCAAGAGAGAGACCAATCACACGCATTGTTACCTTATTAGAAAAGGAAAAGAGAGGAAATCATCACACAGCCTCACGAATCAGATGAGGCATCTTTGACTTTCTCCATATATATCAAAATAACGTCAGCACTGATGAACAGAGCTCCGCCTCTCATCTCTGTGGTGTGTGACTGTTGAGGAGAGATCCACCTCACATCTTTGAGGTATGTGACTGATGAACAGAGCTCTGCCTCCCATTTCTGAGGTGTGTGACTGATGAGTCAACTACATCACAAACTAATTTCAGAGAGAGAATGCACTCGAATGTCATACAGCATTAGTTCCTGACACCTGCACAGAGCAGATACATGCACACACACTGCAACTGCATCAGCTAAAAATACCTTACACACACACATACACACACACACTGCAACTGCATCAACTAAAAGTACCTTTTACACACACAAACAGACACAATATTTATCACTTCTCCAATAGTACATTTCAATATACATTATAAATGAATATTTTATTTACACGGTTAATAATTAATTTAATTTGATGTAACATGTATTACATCTCCGTTCCTTGGGGCAGTGGTGGTATGGAGGTAGGGTACGGATTATTGATCTGACAGCCTCCTGGTCTCTGCTTCGACAAGGAAAAAGTTTCCAACACTGGTAATCCTTTAACTACACATTCATCCTTCACTAATAAATCTTATCAGAACCAATCTCAACGGCAGTAAAGAGCAAAAAAATTAATAGATAAAAATCTCACACAGTAGTAAATATATTTTAAAAAAATGTTGGTTTGATCATCATGTCCACCTCTATCCTCCACCTGAGGAGCTCACACCAGCAGAGGAGCCAGCACTGTGCTCCAATCAAGAATGACAGCACAGTGCTGGCTCCTCTGCTGATGTGAGCTCCTCAGTTGGAGGCCAGTAGCAGTGGTCTGAGTCTTTATGGCTATAATTACATTTATTCATTTTAAAAACTACAGTGATGAATAAACCAACATTTATTTGTAATCTATTTACTACTGTGTAAGATTTTATTTATTTTTTTTGTTCTTCACTGCCATTGAGATTGGTTCTGATGAGGTTTAATAGAGAAGAATGGATGTGTAGTTAAAGGATTACCAGTGTTGGAAACTTTTTCCTTGTCGAAGCCGAGACCAGGAGACATTGGGATACTTTTTAAACAGAAGTTACTCTTTATTGATAACTTACTAGTTGTCAATAAATCACTAAGGTTGATGTAGTCATCGCACCCTCGAGCTTGGACCAGCCTGGAGTTCAGTGGACCACTGAAGAACAAGAGATGGCTCATCATCGCTCCGCTGGAAAGATCCTTCCTCCACCTGTCCTTCGTTAACCCAGATCACACCAGGGAATGGACCTCACCACTAATCTGCCCGCCTCAAGAGTCCCTTCCCGCAGCATTGAAAGCTGGCTCCTCCAACGTGCCATCTGCCGAGAGGCCCCTGTGATGAAAGTGCACCACACACTATGCCGTCCGGGGCATCTGGGACGCTTGTCGGCACTGTGGGATGCTCGAGTCCCTGGTTGACTGTGAAGACCATGATCGGGAGGAATGCTTGTGGGTACCCTGCCATGATGCCCTGGACCCCACGTCACAGAGGAACTCTCCATCAGCCCAGTCAACCAGCGCCATGCACTCGAGGTCGTGCGTGGTGTTGACTGCCCTGAGCAGCACCTGAAGGGGGTACTGTCACGCCCATGCCCGGACTCTTATGCCCACTGTTTCTAGTCTCCAGAGTGTTAATGATACCCACCTGCACCACATTTTCCTGGACTGATTAGCTCCCCTATATCACCTCCTGCTTGACACTTTTCAGTGTTGGAAATACACATTATTTCTCTGCTGATCCTTCTAGCATTACTCCTCCTCTAATATACTTCCTTTGTCCTGTATTCTCCATGAAACTTCTCATGAACTGTCCCACAGTTCATGGTTCTTTTAATTGTTAATGTTTGTGTTCGCCCCCCATGGCAGGTTTCATTTTCAGCTCTCTGTTCATTGTGTTTTATGTGGCTCACAGAGCCCATGTTATTTTGGAATTAAAACCCACCTTATTTATGTCAAGTCTCGTGTCCCTGGGAGTCAATCATAACATGTGTGTGCAGAGTAGTGCAAGGTATACAGGGAGTGTAATTTGTGTGTGCAACAATCAGCTGAGGTAGAATGTAATGATCATGTGTACCATGGGTGTCAAACTCAAATTCTTTGTTAGTTCTGATAACCTGGGGGAAATGTTTATGCCTAATTATCTAATGCTTCCAGATTGTATTGTAGTATTGGATGTATTTTGTAAGTCACAGTTAATGGGCATAACTGTAGTCTGCGACCAGTTAATAGAGTAGTCGGATATTGATGAGAATTTGTTGAGTGTGATTGTCTGGGGAAGAGATGTTGGAGAGTTCTGGAGGAAAAGTAAAACATCATCAGCATAAAGACTTATCTTGTGTTCAATATTTTTGGTAGTGATTCCTTTAATCTCTTTATTTTGTCCCATGGCAGCTGCTAGGGGTTCAATAAAAATAGAGTAGTTTGATCATTGGTCTTCACACGTGCATTTGGGTTATTATATAATATTTTTATCCCGTTTAGGAAAGATTCTCCAAATCCAAATTTATTTAATGTTGCAAATAAAAATTTCCAGTTTACTCGGAAAAAGCTTTTTCTGCATCTAAGGAAATGACTGTGGATTCCAGATTATGTAGAGTACAATATTCTATCATGTTAATTAATCTGCGCATATTAGTAGAGGAATGTCTGCCTTTAATGATGCCTGTTTGGTCAGGATGGATTATGAGAGGGGTTAAATAATCTAATCTAGAGTAGGTATGGTAAACTGAAGAGAAGAAGGTGTATTCTCTTAGTGAGGGATGGTGAGAATGCCGAGCATCACAATCCTTCAATGTACTGTTTAACAGTCTCTGGGGATTTCAAGACTCGATGACTTCCTGTGGTACTGCGTTTGTCCAATATAATGTTAAAATCACCTCCTATAATTAGTGTATTATCTGAGAGATCAGAGATATTTGCAATATATAACTTAACATTTTGCATAGATAATGTAACTATTATGAATCTGCCTTCTGGATCTATGATTATTTTATCTTTATCAAAATTTACCCTTTTATTAATAACAGTTGCTTCTCCTCTTTGTCTGGAATTATAAGAAGCTGACTACACATGTGGAAATTGGGCTGTTGAGAGAAGATCTACTGTTGAGTTTGATAAATGAGTTTCTTGAAGAAGGACGTTGTCTGCTTTCAGTTCTTGCAGCCGATTGAAAATCTTTAACCTCTTTTCCCCTGTGCAGCACCACCACATTCCAAGTGACAAACCTTAAAAATATGCATATTACTAAAGCCTGTCTGTGTGTGTGTGTCTGAGTGTAAGACCTGGGTCTGAGTATGACACATGTGTGAATTTGTGTAAGTCATGCAAAGTTCTGATTTGTGTCAGCGAGCTGGTCCTGATGTCCAAGTGTGTGCGCGCGCCGCAGGTCGCATCTATGTACTGACGGTGAGATTAATGTTAATGGTGAAAGGGTCGGAAAGAAGAAGAGTGAATGGTGAAAAGAGCGACAGTGCAAAAGGAAAAAAAAAATTTTAAAAACGCATCTGTATTAAGCGCGCTGTAGCGGAGACGGGCAGTGATTTAACTCTGAACTAAATATTATTTTATGGCGGTTTTATGGAAATGATATCCTCTAGTAGGAGTACAGGAAGATGATACACATACCAACACATCAGTAGAGCCACGGAGTGATGTCCGGGCTTCGGTACAGCTGTGGTACAGCTTAATAAATAATTTATCCACCGCGATGATGGCGCGTGCGCCCTCTGCGATGGCTTTCCTCCTGATGGGGAACCGGACTCTCCGCCGGTCCAGGATCTCTCTCGGATACTGGTCATTCACGCCGAAGTTCGTCCACTTCAGTTCGCGGCCCTGGTGCTTCACCTGCTCCTTCTCTTTGAAGTTGGCGAACTTGGCTACTATCGGTCTCGGTCTGCCGGCTCCAGGTCTCCTCCCGCCCAGACGGTGGACTCTGTGGAAGGAGATGTTTTTCATCGTTTCCTCCGGGAGCTTCTGGTGAGTTTGGATGAATGTTTTCACCGTGGTCTTGGGGTCCTCCTCCCCCTGCTCTGGGATCCCTGCGAACAACAGATTGTCTCTCATGCTCTGCGCCTGCAGATCAATCACTGTTTCTTTAATCTTCCTGTTTTCTTCCAAGAGCCGGGTCAGTCCCTCGGTGAGGGATTTCACCAACTCTCTGAGGCCGGTGTCTTCCTCCGCTAGTTTCCACCTGCTTCTGGCTGAACTCCAGCGACTCATGTAACGCCTGAAACTCTTTATGGAGAAGCTGCACCAGATTCAAACGCGCATCCATACTGCTGATTTTTTTATCTATAGAGATAAGAATGTCCGATGAGTCGTTTCCTGGAGGCGAAATAGCTCCAGGTGAATCATAGTTTCTCTGTCTCTTGGCCTTAGATGAGGTGGATGGGGTTGATGTTTGAGCTGGTTTCTCCATGACAATTCTGTCGTAGCACTGATCTATAAACTCTGTTAGGCTGCCTGAATCCTCCCTGCTGTGCTCCAGAGTGGACCTTAACAAACTGTAACCGACACTATTTCTACCTTAAAGAATATTCTGGTTAGATTGGCAAAGTATACTTCATTAAATCAATGAGTAAATGTTTACCCGCGCCTGGTTTGAATCTGCCTTCTCACCGTAACTACGTCACTTACCTGCGACATCCCTGGTCCTGCTGTTGCATCCAACATTAACCAGGTTAATTACTAAAATAACTGACTAAGTCTTTTGGGAGAAAACTTTTATCTTGCTTAATTTAGTAATAAAATCTATACTCAGCATTAAGTTAGCAATATTTTTCCTAAAAGTAGTGGTTATTCATAGAAATGCTTAGATATAGTTTAAGTAACCAGCTCTGGTTAAATACAAAGCTTAAAATCATTATGTACAACCTTTATTATAATCATATTAAGAATCGGTGCTTTTAGTTTACTAATAAAATAACCACACTGAGACTGAAAGGGTGAAAAAGAAAAAATTTATTGAAAACATAAAATTACAGATCAGTCAGATTGTCAATGGGGATTATTGGAACAGGAGGATCAATGGAAGAGGAAAGAAGTTCAGATTCTGCAGGGAAGGTAGGAGAGTATTTAGTGGGAGAATCAAAACAAATGTTACCAGGGAAATCTGGGCAATATTCCACTGGGGAGTCAGAGGAAGAATATTCAGGAGAGCGTAAGGGAATGAAGGAAGAAGGGGCATCAAATTCAAAATTGTCAAAGAGGAAACCATTAGCCCGGGCCTCAGTAGGATGACAATACAAATACAAAAAAGCAAACCTGGGTGGATTGTTTTTTGGTCTTAAGCATGAATTGGAGAAACTGTTCGTAAGTAACACCCAGTGAAGTAAAGGCACGGCACAAATAGGAGTTGTAGGTTAGAACCAGGTGGCAAAAAGAAAACCCTGGAATTCAGTAAGGTCCGCAGATAAGCAGGGTGAATTGCACAGGCAATGGCAGAGCTGGGTACTTTTTCTCCTTCTGAAAAGGGCACAACAAGAAGCAGAAGCGGAATGCCAGGGCACAGTTGTGAGAACCCGCCGGAAGCCTTGATCCATGTCTCATGTTTCTGGTTCAGTCTGCCTTTTTCAGGTATCCTGAGTTCCCTCCTACACTGGCAGTAATTACCGGCTCCGCCCTGATTACCTACACCTGCTCCCCATCAGCCACCTCAGGAATATAAGCCGGCGCCCTCCCTTGGTCCCCTGCCAGATCGTTTTGAGCCATCTAATGAGCACCACGCTTCTTCTAGTCGCGTCATGATCCCGCCGTCACGTCTTCTCATACACTTTCCCTGAAACTATCCTCAATAAAGGATCACGTTTGTTGCACCTGATCTGTCGTGTTCTGTCTTGCATTTGGGTCAGCCTGTTCTCTCTGGTACCAGACTGTAGTACACGTAAAGAGCAATGGAATGCAAAAGTGTGGAAAAGCTTGAGCAATGATGAAACCAGAAAAGTACAGAATTGCAAAAAGACCAAGTTTATTCATATTAGTAGATCTTGCTTCACTTCATCTGCTGCATTTAGACCTTTTATTTTGACTAAGTCTTTGAGTGGTTGCTGAGTTAGTAAGACTTAATGTTACGGGGGTACCAAGAACTGATAGACCCGAATGCAGGACAGAGTTTTACAGGATTATGTTTAAGTGCAAACAATATATATATATATATATATATTTCTTGCAATTTTTATATTTCTTGCAAGATTCATTTTCTGTTTGTTATTTATGGCCCTAAGAATCTGAGCAGGTCATAGACTAATGCAACAGTGGATAGAATGCCTCTGCATGTGGCTGGCTGGCAGATTCGTTGTCAAATCTAAAAGTCCTTTTCAATGTTCCATTGGATGCCTAGTGCTCTTTCTTGTGGCATGTCCTTGAATGTTAAGTCCTTTGTGTTTGTGTTTACAGCACATTCTGATGGAGGGATGCTTTGCAAAACACTGTAATTGTTAGAAATTAACTTGTGTAGACGAAGGTTATCTTTGCTGCAGATCTCTCTGGCCTACTGTGCCAACTATATAGCTCCCTCCACTGTGTATGTGCTTGTAACTTTATCACTGACATAAAAGTCTTTCCCCATGAACTGTGAACCTGCTGGGTGTGAGTAGCAGTGCTCTTTGACTAAATATCTTAGTCTGTAATTCGTGCAGCCTGGAGACGATGCAGCACCAAAAAGGTGTACCTTCATTCTGTATGTTTGAAGTATGCGTTTGTATTGCCATATTTTCACCAGAGGAAACATAGATCCCTGTCCCTTTTTAATAATGTGAAACTGATGGAACATCTTTTCTGTATTGCACATTAAAACAATAGGATGTTGCCTGAACCTTAAGAGAATGCCAGTTAGATTGCCCTGAGAGCAGATGATCATTTTGACTTTTGTGGACTTTTCGGGGTGGAAATCATACTTTGTGCACTTCTTCAGCTGTGAAGAAGTGCACAACGAAGGAATAAAAGGTGCCCCAGCATGGGATTTACCTATCCGAAATTGTTCACCTTGTATTCCTTTGTTGTGCACTTCTTCGACAGCTTCTCTTTCAATTATGTCATTCATGTATGCAACATAGTCCCCTTTTGTACTTCTTATCTATGTCGAACTTCTGCTTTAAGTGTTCGTGTCTGATTCCTTCAAGCCTTTTGTAGTCTGGTAAGTGTGGCCTTTGTTTGAATGGTAGAGGCCTTTCATTTGCTTTGTGATTCTTGTTGTGCAAACAAGTGGGGTGCCGTCCTTTGCAAGTGTCACGTGTGGCAATGACGACAGTCTTTGGCATTATGGCCTATCTTTAAGCACCTGTAGCACAGTTTATTGTCCTGTACAAATGATGAACGGAGTGCAAATGAAGAAGTTACAGGATTACATGCAATTTTCACCTTAATTGCTACAAACCCCAAAAAATCTTTGAAAGAGGAAAAATTATTACCTTTGATGAGAGTAACTGTGACCTGATGATTCCAACGAGTTGCAATAACTTTTGGTTCTCCTCACAATCACTCAGTATCTCCAAGCTGTTCATGTGTGGTGCTGCTTGGAGACAGGCTGTGAAAGAATCTGAGAATGTCCTTAAAACTCCTCCTTTGAGTGGATTTTAAACCACTTTGACAGTTTATCTCTGAATGCCTTTTTCATGTATCTTTGTATGCTTCCTCATCACTGCGATAAAATGTGCCCTCAAGACATTTAAGTGCTGGACCAGTGATGTACCTTTTTAACAAGTGCAATTTATCTGCCTGAGATACTTTGCAGTCCACCTATGAAAAGAAGGAAGCTTTCCATTCAATGTAAGTGATTGGATCTCCACTTATTCTGTTGTCTGGGATTCTGTTTACAACTATGCTGTCTTGGATAGCTTTAGCTAGCTGTGAGATGTCTGTGGGAAGAGATGGAGGTTTGTGGTTTGACTTGAGGGTGTGGTTGTTGTACTGGACTGTTATCCAGAATGGAAGTATTGTTTGGTTGCACAAACAGGTGATATGAACTTGTAGAAAGCACTGGCTGACAGGAGACCCACATTGTTCTGTAACATCAACTGACTATCCATATCAATGTCGATTTCTTTGTTATAAATCTCTAATTTTGCAAGTGTAGCTTGCCTTTCCTTTTCTGCTTGTCAACATTCTAGTTTAGACCTTTGAGCATCCAATTCCTTCCTGTGTTTCTTTTCCATTTCTCTTATTTTTTCCTTTTGTTTGATTTTATATTGAGCTTTCATGGCTGCTAATTCTGCAGCTGCATCAATTTTATTGGCAGCAATTGCTTCAGAGTTGTAACTTGTCTGTGATGCAGTAGCAAATATAGACTTAGTATGTTCATAAGCTAAGAGCTGATGAAAGCGCTGCTTTTCTCTTTCCACATCATATTCATCAATTGCTGCTAAATGGATAAAAATTATTTTTATAATGTACTTTGTCACAGATTCACAGGAGTCCATTTTGCACCTTATGACATGGGTTGGTGCATTACACTCTCTTAGTTCAACGTATGCTTTACTAATCATGTCATTTACGGTCTTTTCGGTTTTATCTGCTGTTTTTGCTAAATGTGACTCTATCACCTTTCAGGTCTTCTCTGTATATTCTGACCTGGCCTTTCCAATGTTTATAAATGGTTAACAGTTTTATCTCTCGTTTAGTCTGTTCATCCTTTTGATATAAGAGCAATTTCTCTGTGGGCGCACTAGACTGTTCTGATTGCCTTGGTAACGTTTCATTAACCGTTTTATCCATGTCAGACTGCAGCTCTTCGAGTTGTTCCTTCTCATTTACCTGTTCTTCTACTATATTTTCCATTTTGAGAGCAATTGCTTGTCAACATTTCCTAAGATTGTTGCTGCAGCTAGCTGCTCCGTGCCATTGCCGTGCTGCTCTTTGAGATCACAGGTAGCTCTTACTCTTCCTGGAGATAAGCTCTTACTGTAGCATACCCCCAATTGAAGGATGACACTTTACTGATGAATTGTCATGTTTAACCTTTCATTTCACAGTAAGAGCATGTGCCTCTATCAATGGGGCTGCTAAGTACAAATACATATATTACACACTGTCATCTTTTAATTAGGCATCTTTTCACTGCTGTTAAGTGAAATGAAAGCTCAAAGTTAGAATCACAAGTAGTCTCTTCAAAATAAAAGCATCAAATACCAAAACGGAAGTTGACCTTAGCTGTAAATAAGGCTGTAAAGTGACAAAATAAAATACTTTAGTTGTGAAATGGTAATAAAGAAATGTACTTAGGGTTATTTACACACAATATATATATATATA
>JBCNYG010001161.1:0-11157 GCA_039654305.1 Porochilus rendahli | reverse complement strand
ACACAAACACAAACACAAACACACACACACACACACACACACACACACACACACACACACACACACACACACACACACACAGTTGCTCTTTAGGAAAAGGACAAAGGTATAATTGGTGCACCTCATCCACAAAATCCATTTTAAAAACAGATTTGCATTTTGATTAGAATTTTAATGTCATCTTTTGTACTTGAAAGCTCTGAAATTACCAATAACTCATGCAACAACTCAGTAACCATATAACCCACCAAAAGAGTGTATACTTCATAGACACACAAGACAAAGACATCATGAAAAATCCATAAGATATTATGACACAAACAAGAGATTTGAAAAACAGAGACATTTCAGCAAAGGCATGAGTTACTCAGTAGAATCGGTGCAGGAATGTAGTTTATAGGCAAAGTTAGAAAGTACATATACTCAATAACTCCCTGAACATAATCGGGGTCACATAAAATGGATCAGTGGATCCAGAGCTGATACAGAGAAGAACTGGTTACAAGGCTCTTGTCCTTCAGTAAGAACATTATTTCTGGAAATTATCCTTAGCAAAACAACATATAATCACAACTTGACAGGATTCACTACCATGGAGAAATGTCAGTCCATTGCAGAGCACTGGAAAGGAAGTAAGATAAATAAAAACATTTCCTCATCACTTTGGTAAAATACATATTTCTTATACGCAGCAGTGATTCTAAAGAATATTACTGTAAGGATATAAAAATTTTGGTCAGAACCCAATGTTTTGGCACTTGTTACTGTTTTATTGATTCAAGCTATCATTATGTCTAACACATTTTTCTATCACTCCCACGTATTCCTGCAGAGCTGCGAAATATTGTGACACAAACTCATATCATGATGATGACTGAACACCAGTACCAGTTACATTTTATAATTTAGTTGACTATTTTCAGACAACATTAACTGATTTTGATGAACATTACAACACTGATTCTTTGGCAATGCTTATAGTAACTTACAAAACCGAGTATTGCACACTGTAATGATGAACAGGAAATACACTGAGGATGAAAATAAAGATTAAGCTAAAGTGTATGAATATGGGGGCAGTGGTGGCCTGGTGGAAGGGTGCTGGATTACTGATCCCATGGTCGGGGGTTCAAGCCCCACTATCGGCGGTTGTCATTGCTGTCCCCCTAGTGTTGCTAACTGGGTTATCAAATGCAGGCAATGTCTCTCACTGTCTGTGGGATGCATGAGAGTATGAGAGGCATGTAAAAGAACCATTGCTGATCTTCGTCAAGAGTAGGCTGCATAGCCATCAGCGTGTTTCTGCCCTGCGATGGCCTAGCGAGCTGTCCAGGGTGTACTCTGCCCTATATAAGCCTTTATAAAAATAAGCGGTTCAGAAATGAATGAATGAATGTATGAATATGAAATGTAATATATGTGCGACAACTCACTTTTCTGCCTTTTGATGGCCTGGTGAGCTGTACAGGGTGTACTCTGTCCTTGGCCAGAGTCGGCTGAGACAGGCACCAACCTCCTCGTGACCCTAATTAGGATTAAGCAGTTCAGAAAATTAATGAATGAATGATCTCACTTTTCTTCAACAGTACATGCATCAAAAAACAAATTGGAGTAGCATAAAATAACCACTAGAGGGCAGAGGACACTAAACTGGGGATATTAAATGCCATAAAACACTCAGGCATTGTGTAGGAACTTTCCAAGTGCATTCACTCATTCACTCATTCACTCACTCACTCACTCACTCATTCACACATTCACTTCCTCAGTTGCTGAATGGCTTAAATCTCTTAGGGGAGGCAGAACCCTATCTTAGCCAACACTGGGCAAATGAAACACCCTGAACAGCTCCTCAGACCATTGTAGGACCATCACACACGTACAACAATTCACACTCACAACTAAGAGCAATATGGAACAGGCAAGTAGCCTAGAAGTGCATGCCCTTGGACCGTGGGAGGAAACCAATGCAAACTCAGGAGGAACACACAAACGTCACACAGAAATGCCCAAGCTTGGTAATCTAACTCAGGACCTTCTTGTGATGTGGCGGAAGTGCTAACCACAACGCCACCAGAGCAGCCAATTTCCAACCTGTTAATTTAAAAGGTAAACAATATAAAGAAGAGTCCCTCTGTCATTAAAGAAAGTAATATCACCAATAAAAATAAATAAATAAATAATAATAATATTAATTTATATAATTTTCTGAACCACTGAGAGGCTGGCACCCATCTCAGCCATCTCTGGACTAGGGCAGAGTACACACTGGACAGCTTGCCAGGCCATCGCAGGGCAGAAGCACGCTGACGGCAATGCAGCCTACTTGTTATGAAAGTCAGCAATAATTCTTTTACATGCCTCTCATCACAGACAGTGAGAGACTTAGCTGGCCTTTGATAACAGAAAAGATAAAATAAAATAAAATAGTAATAATAATAATAATAAAGATAAAATCAGACAAAAAAACTGCAGATGGAGGAACAAAACTTTAATGTGTTTGACTGGCATGGCCAGACAGTAAGAGAAATGTAACTCTATAGATATCCAGGACACTTGGAATAATGTTACTTACCAGGTTCCTTATAAAATTGTGTGACAGTGCTTTTGAATTGATATAGTTTTAAACAAAAAAATAAAAATAGCGATTTTGTCAATTTGTTTAAATGTTTGAGTTCAGTATTTTTAAAGTTATCTTACAGATAAAATGTTATTTTATACATATTTTAAGGTTTCTGTTTCATTTGAAATTAGTTGTCCTGGAGGCATTACAAGGCCATACAGCTGTTAGGCAAAAGAATTGTGAATTATATTGTTGTAATATGTAATTTTTTAATGAATTATTCAGATCATTCCACTGACCAAAGTTTTGGTTATATGTAAACTGTATTTTAGAGTTAAAATAGTTTTTTAATGCCAAATTCACAGAAGAAACATAAAGAAACAATATAATTATTATACTTATTATTAATCAAAAGTTCTAGAAGTATATTGTTTTGGAAATATTATACTATACTGACACTTTTGTAATAATAACAAAGGAAAAAAGAAATAAAGAGAAAATAGACATGTTTTAAATATGGGAACAGCGGATTGCAGCACAACTTCAGGAGAAGGAAAAAAGGCTAGTAAGGGCACAATTGTTTACAACAGCTGCTCTAAAATACGGTACCAGTCGAAAGTCTATGATACTATATATAGTCTGTAAATTCATTAATAATGGGAATATATCAATATAGGTTATTATAGTATCTTTTCAAAGAACATGACCAGAGCTACTCAGGCATGTACACTTTTATTGGTCTGTAACCCATATTTCTCCCTCTAACAACCCGGAAAAACCCATAACCTCACATTTTTAGTTTTTTAAATAATATCTACAAGCATTTTACAAATATTTAGACATGACCAACCATTACTTCCTTTTTAAAACTTTCCATGTATATACATGTTTGCCTATAAGTACATACCATATGTCCTAATCTTGCTGCAGCTGATTGGGCTGCTTTAAACAAGGTTAAGTCAGAAATAACATAAATGACAGGGCCAAAATCACTTCTGACATGCCTTTAGTCAGGGACCCACTACAGAAACTATTGGTCATTGGACAGTTTTTTGGGCATGGATCCTCAACACTTCTAGCTTCTTTATAAAAAGTAGTTGGTCTGAAAACTTAACAACCCCACATATGTATATGGTCTTGTAAAGATTTCAGACCAGCTACTAGACTTAATCTCTAAAATGATTAGCTGTTGATGAGTCAAGAAACAAAATCCCTTTCCAAAAGCGCACCTTGACAACTAGCATTATCAGGATATTTTGCCTCTGCTTGGAGATTAGGAATATATTTAGGCTAATTTTGAACCAATATTTTTCAACCTGTTCAGGGTGCACTTACCTGAATCAAGCTGGCCTCCAGTTCTTAGTCTATTAAGCATTGTAAATAATAGATTATTGGATTTTGCAGAAAGAAATAACATATAATATTTCAAGCAACTTTTCCTCAACCAGAATTATTACAAACAAATAATTATGACGTATGAATCCAAAGAAAGATATGTATACATTTCAAGGGGAATGTTACGGGTCTAAAACCCACCTACTTCTTCTTTGTTTTCTTCTTTTTTTTTTAAATTCAAGTTTAATCATGCAAATAAACATGCTAATGTTTGTTTGTAACATCTGATAATACAAGATGGAATTTGTTGATGACAATTGCATCTGTCCAGGCCATGAGGCAAGGTAGTGTTTTTCCCCCAAACCTAAGAAAACAGATAATTTATTTTTGTTGCTAGGGATTTCCTCCGTGGCATGCTCCTATGAACACCACTCTTTTTACTCTTTTTAACATTTTTCGTATGATTGACACATGAAAACAGATTTTATCAAGTGCTTTGTTTTGTAAATACTGTTGGGCAGCATTGTCCAAACCTTGTCCCTTACAGCTGTATATAATGTCCACATGAAATCCAGAAACTTGGACTGTAACTAATGCTCTATGGATTATCTTTGATGCAATGATGCAGAAATTGATTAAGTTGTAAGCTATGCTCTGTTATGGACGAAGGCCTGAGAATTTAAAATCTGTTTTTAACCCTATTTTTGCAAAACACACTGCTTTCATGCACAATGCTTTCAAAGTTGGCCAGCTATTTATCAGTGCTTCAGTAAATGAGCTAAAATGTGAGTGTATTGGTTTATTTAATCTTGTTAAACAAATAATTTGGATATTATTGCAGATATTTGCTGTTAGCCTGTTGACCTTTTCTTATTATTAGCCTGGCAAGTTCATACAATTTCATTTTTCTTTTTAAATACCTCAAACTAAACACAGTGCCACACACATCAAACTACACTTTAGTTGACCACAGCGTGCACTTACCGTAGAAAAGAACCTACGCAGAGACATGCATGGTGCACCATATAACACCACCCACCCACCTGTCAGGCCTCCTTCCATATATGGTACAGGACTGTTTTTCAATTTGTCTTTATAGGGAAGCACTCATTTAGTTAATTAAAAATACTGTCAATGTGGATGCTTTAAGGCACCCAAGTAAATGCTCCTAAGCTATCCTTTCCAATTAATTTATCAGTTAAATCAATAGAATTATATGAAGTTTTTGACGAAGTTCCTTTCATGTGTTGTGTTGTTTGAATTTGCATTGGTCTCTTGAGTCAACTGTAGTGTTAAAGGGCATTTAAACAAGATTAGCACATCAAGCTTACTTTGCTCTATAATATTGCATTTAGATTTTTTTTCTGTAAAGGTTTTTTACTGATTTAAGTATACACACTTAAATCTGCTTTCCAACCATCATACCAGTTAATATTTTGGTGCTATAACTGACTGTTGGTGTTTTATAACTATATGCATGCTTGTAGAACGACTAATAATATTTGTATGCTGTTGTTGCTGACTTTACTGTGAAACCCAGGAGAGATTAACCCTAGAACTGAGAATTGGATTTGGCAGTTCAAGACTGTCCCACACTAAAGCCTATGTAATGTTCCAGAGTACATATTGCTTTCATCTGTGGTGGGTAAACCAATTTCAGACAGAGTGAGCCTCACATTATTGAAAATCTTATTTCAGTTTTATCAAAAAACAGATTTTCTCTAAAAAGATTTTTGTTGTAGTCCTTTAGACTTGAAGCATTTTACTGAAATCAATGTCCAGTGTCCTGGTTTTTATTGTGAAATTGAAGCTGTGGAAATGAATATATTTATACTAACGCGCACAATAAGCAATCGTTTTCCGGAAAAATTCTGTGTTCAAAATCATCAGTATCCAGAGAATATTTGACAATCCTTAGCCTGGAGAGAATTGCAGCATTCATAGTTTTTTCATAGTGTATTCATAGTGTATTCATAGTGTATTTGTAGTGGAATCTTGGCTCCTGTCAAAAGAGCACTTTAAACACCAGTATATTCTTATATTTGTGAATGTGGGCACACTCTTCCATTCAGACAGATTTATCCATGCGGCATTACCTGGAGATTAATGCCATGTTTCTTTTACAATTAGTGCGTTTTTGGACAGAAATGACCTGATATTTAGCAGAATTCATGATGACATCAATCTTCCTAAGAGCTCCTGGACAACCAGCCACAAAACAGAGGCTGTTGGCTGCTTTTCTTTGTACGAAGCCCATTTTTCACAGAAATACTCCAAAGAGTCAAAAGGGCCAAAGAGTTCATCAGACCACAACACACCATTCTAATTTCAGTGATGTTTGGATAATCTTTTTTTCCCCAGCAGCTCTCTTTCCTTTTCTTTCCTGCAGAACCTTGATTGATTTTGAAACTAAATACACAATCATTTTCTAAATTTCTATTTGGTGATCTCTGAGTTCTTCCCTCCTTCCATCACCATTCTCTGTGTATTGAAGAGTTTCAGTGCAAGACATGGTCAAATGCTACATCCCTCAGAAACCAAGCACTCAAGAAATTACATACAAATATATTGTATGACGAAAAGGGAAAACAGCATTTAAAGTGTAGCCAGAATAAATATTATTTGCTAAACCCCACATAAATGTGTCCTTTTAAGTAAAAATGCAATTATTCAAAAACGTAAAAGTACTTATTGCAAATATCATTCATTCATCATTCATTTTTTTGTTTGATTCAAGTCTTTGACAAACAGTTTGAAAAGTGCAACACTGCAAAAATTCTGTCCAGAAAAATTACCTTTTTAAAATTTGTTTTTAATTGTTTTAATTTTTAAAATTTCAAAAAAAAAAAAAAATTCATCTAAAATTCAGCATTTTAATTTTTCTAGCCAAACTTTTATTCATTTATTTGTTCATTTTCTGAACCGCTTAATCCTAATTAGGGTCATAGGGAGGCTGGTGCCCATCTCAGCCAACTGGACGGCTCGCCATGCCTTCACAATGCAGAAATTCCTACAATAGTTTGTATTAAATAACAACAAAGGAATACAAACTATTATAGGAATTTTGGTTACAAAATCAAATTAGAGAAATGTTTTTTTTAATACTTTTAATACTAAATGTTTTTTTAATAACCTTTTAATACTTTTAAAACAAAATTTCATAGGAAACCACTGACTTTCAGTGGAAAAAAGAAAAAAATACAAAACAAAACAAAAAACAAAACAACAACAACATAAATGAAGGTAAGATTTAAAGATGTAACAAACACCATAAACTCCTTTAGCAGTCGATTAAGTAAATTATTTATGTCTTTGGATTATAGTGATTTAGTAGCAGTTAAAGGGTTCAGTATGGAATTTTAGATCTTCACTCATTATCCAACCATATGTTAGGATAGAGAGACAGACAGAAAGAGAGAGAGATGGATTTGTCTTGAACCCAGTGGAACAGGACTGGGATTCAGGAAATTAACTCTGGCAGAAAATGAATATAGGCAACAGTGCTAAACATGGTGGATCAATAATTCATTGTATGCTCCATTAATCAGCCAAGAAGAGGAATAAACCATTTGTTACGTGCAAAAATGTCCACCCATTTAATTAAATCTGCAGTTTGGATGTAGTCAAACAGGTGGGAAATCTGTCAGAGGACAGTCAAACACTTTAAAAAATTAATTAACATAATGTAGGCAAAGCACAAGGGCACTTGCAAATTTAAAGAGCCTACTGATGTTTTTGCTGTGGGATGTAATTCTTTCAATAAGGTAATAATTCAGGTCATTTCTACAACACACAGCACTGAAAAACACACGGGGCCAGCTGGGGGTCTGGACAGCTTGGAGTGTGTGTCCAGGAATTTAAACCCCTTTGATCTACATAAAGACACCCACCATAGGGCCAGGCCATGTTAAGCTGCAAGACTACAAGTCCCCACACCATGAAACCTAACATGACCAGTTAACCAGCTGTGGTTTTATGTCACACGCAATATAGTTGTCATATGATCATTTTTCAATATAACAGAGACAAAATCTTTTGGAAAATAGCTTAAATGTTTGATGTTGATATAGTGATCTACATGTCATATAACTATACATATAAATAGATGTAAACTGACATAGAGTGGAATTTTAAAACATTTTAACAGACTTGTGTATTGTTTTAAATGTCTACTAAGTATGTTTCTACCTTGCTTCTTGTTTATTTCTATATCAACTATATTGAATTTTCTATATTTCTTTCTATATTTCTATATTTATTTCTCTCTTTCTCTCTTTTTTTCTCTGCCTCTCTCTTGCTCTCTCCTTTGCCTATTTTGGCATGCTGGTGCCAGGTATTTGTTGAAATTCCACACACCCTGCAGGGAGAAATATGTTCCCTCCCTCTTGTCTCGGCCTTGGTGCCTGTCTATGTCCATGTTGTATTCACAAACACACAGCACATGGCTCGGACACCTTGAACCGGCAAACTTGTGTCAGAACTCCTGAGTGAAAACTCAATATGTCCATTACACTAGCTAGCATTGTTGAAATCACATTCAAACTTATTTGCAAACTGGTCCAACTATGTAACTTAAAACATAACCTTAAATAAAGAGTGTCAATATATGCATAATTGTCTTGCATAATGACAATTAGATTTAAAAATGACTACAGATTGTATTCAGCTATTATCTTAAACTAGCTACTTTGTATCTTGGTCCTCAAGACATTAGCATATGATGTGATAAAAATCTGAGACAGATTTTTCTGCCAGAAAGGAATAATATCTCCTCTTCCATTATCTTTTTGCGAGCCAGAGACCGAGCACTAAGCTCCTGAAGCAACACTAACACTCACTCTTTTCCCTCCATGGGATTAGATGTCTTTGAGGCTTGCCAATGTTGGTGTTGAGTGCTGGTGTGAAGTAGAAGAGTGTTGGTGGTGTGTGTGTTGGCCCTAAAGTATGCTGGATGTGCAGATATGTGTGTGTTGGCTATGAAATGCACGCAGTTCTCTGGTCTCTGTGCGTGTGTATGTTGGCATGAGGACCGAATCTGAAGTTGGTGTCAGTAGCTCACAAGAAAGACAAAGCTATAACTCTTTCTGCTGCTCTCCTTCTCTGGTCAGTGGATTAGACACATGTTCCTTTCCACTGGACTGCTTTCATCCTCTGACTCATTCTCATTTTACAGGAAAGAGCATGTGTGGACTGACGTGCATTACATTTAATTGTCCTTATTGGGTGTGAAGAATAAAACAGAGGCAGAATAATATACATATAAAAATAATTTAACATAGAACACAGGTATTACTCACAAATAATTATTACACAATTATTAATGACCAACAATTATTAATTACCAACAACTGCCAACAATTACGAATATTGACAGTAGCTTCTCTATATCAGTTTAAAGTAATCAATGCTGCAATTGCATTGCAGCAGTTATTGTCTTGTGTGCATTATACAGTAGATGTATAGGTTTAAGAGGGCTTTTTCGTACACTCATCTTTTTTTACTCTCTATATTTCCGGCTACACAATATCTAAAGCTCCCATCTCCTCTTCAGTATATGTTTTCCAAATGTCTTTAAAATTTGGTTGGAAATACATGTCATCTGCATGACGTTGGGGATGAAAACATTTTTCAAAAAGTTTTCTTTCCATGAATGGTAATGTATTCCTGTATAGTCTTAGGGGTGCAATACAATATTTCTTATGGTTTGAGTGTTTTGGAGATGTGGTTTGGATGATAGCAAATGTCAGAATGTTATCCAGCATTTTGCAAGCATGATTAACCTATAATTGTCGCTGAATCGCATCTCTAGCGAGCTAATGGATTTTAAAGGTGTTACCATTCATACTGAGTTAATCATATAATGAAATGTTTAATGTTTAAGTAGGCATGCCATTTTATATGTGTCATAAATATTTCTGGGTGCATTGAAACCAGCTTATCTAAATTAAGTGAGCCTGAATGCCACATTTTGTCAGTAGATATTTATTGCAGTGAATGGTGTAATATGGTCACACCATTGTGTGTTCATTTTGCAAATTATTGAAATAAAATCAATTCATTAATTATTATATTTACTCCAAATAGTCTGATTTATAAAATTGTACTTGCACCTAGTATTCTGTAATTATTCAAAACATTAACATTAAGCACGCGCTGAGAGGCAGGATCTAACCAAAGTGAAATGACCGGAAGTCACTTTTAGTAGTCTGAACCGCTTATTCCTAATTAGGGTCGCGGGGAGGCTGGCGTCCATCTCAGCCGACTCTGGGCGAGGGCAAAGTACACCCTAGACAGCTCGCTAGGCCATCGCAGGGCAGAAACACGCTGACGGCTATGCAGCCTACTCTTGACGAAAATCAGCAATGGTTCTTTTTCATGCCTCGCACCATAGCCAGTGAGAGACATGGCCGGCCTTTGATAACCCAGTTAGCTGCACTGGGGGCTTGAAGTTAATTGTTAAATTAAATTCTGGTCTTTAGGCCCCGCCTCCGCTCCGTTTTAGCCACGCCTCTCTGCCAGTAGTTATCAGATGAGTCAGAGGAGGAGTAAGGTGTATGAGAAGCTTTCCTTAGTAGCTCAGCTGTCATACAGAACTTCATGTCCTGTCCATGAAGAATTTTACAAGTATTTAAAAGCAAGTAAGAGCTACACAAGGGGAGTTTTTTAATCGACAGCGGACACGTTTTTAAAATGGAAACCCACCGAGGAAATGTTGAGGAATCTCTGTGTGGTGCTGTGGTTTTGGACCGGCCAGTGCACACTGAGAGGAACACGACCATCTGAGCTCTGCAGCCGGAGGTAAACCTCACATCACACGCACGCGCTAAACCAGGTCCTTCAGCACTCTCACAAGTTCTCCTACATACTGGGATTCTGCACAAAACAAACCAGTCAAACCAGTGATCTCTTCCCCTTATGTCTGGGTGGGTTTATTAAATGCAATGTACAGGATTGAGTTTTCAAATCATTTTCAGTTCCTAAAATCGTGATACAAAACGAAACAACGAATAATTCGTATAATAATTTTTATTTATTTATTCATAGAGTATTTTTCCTTTTGTTAAATTGTAATATGAAGTAAATCGGAATTTATATTTGGCAGTGCGTTACCTTACCTTACCTTAGTCTTAAAAAACTTACATCAGAGACTGAATTAATAAAAAAGAAAATTTCAAACCAACACGGAGCATTTACACATTTACACATTGTCATATTCACAGCCACCTACTGCTAATAAATCAATATTAATAACACACACA
>JBCNYG010000913.1:0-11183 GCA_039654305.1 Porochilus rendahli | reverse complement strand
GGCAATTTGAAAGGAACCCAATGATCATGATCTTTGTGACCTTCAAAGATGGTGTATTTGTAATTTTTTTTGGAACCCAGGTTCTCATATGTTGTCCTTCCTGTAAAAAGACTTATGCAAATTGCTTTGTGCCTTTTGTTGAACTTTATTGCCTGTTTTATATTGTATGAGTTTCAATGGTTGTGTGAGTGTTGGCCCTGCAATAGTCTGGTGAGCTGCTCAGCGTGTGCCTTGCCTTTTTCCAGTATCAGCTGAGATAGGCTCCAGCCTCCTTGCAACCCTAATGGGATTAAGCAGTTCAGAAAATGAATGAATGAATGAATGAATGAATCAACAAACGAGTTAGTAAGAGAATGATTAGCTAGGGTAAAAGACTTATTTATAACCAGCACTATGTCACCTTACTATTGTGACTTTGACAATGACAACACTAATATGAAATATTCTAAATAATTGTAAAGCTGTAAGTTTTGAGAACCTGGTTGCTAGAGTAGTAAATTATAAGGGCAATTTGAAAGGAACCCAATGATCATGATCTTTGTGACCTTCAAAGATGGTGTATTTGTAATTTTTTTTGGAACCTAGGTTCTCATATGTTGTCCTTCCCGTAAAAAGACTTATGCAAATTGCTTTGTGCCTTTTGTTGAACTTTACATAAGATCTAAAAGAACAAAAAACAAAAACATAACAAAAAAAAAACACGGTGATGGTCACACAAACTGGTCAGAGGACAAACGTTTGCACATGCTGAGGAGTGTGAGAGGAGCCAGATGAGGCGGTTTGGGCATCTGAATAGAATGCCTCCTGAATGCCTCCCTGGTGTGGTGTATCGCAAAGGTCCAACCGGGAAGAGACCACGGGGTCGACCCTGATCATGCTGGAGGGACTATGTCTCTCTGCTGGCCTGGTGTCCCTTCAGAAAACGATGATGATGATGATAATTATGATATATAAACATACACCTGGGGCAGTTGTGGCCTGGTGGTTAAGGTGCTGGATTACTGATCCCAAGGTCGGGGGTTTAAGCCCCACTATCTGTCTGGGACAGCAGTGACAACCCGCTGCTTAGCCGTAGGCTGCTTAGCCGTCAGCGTGTTACTGCCATGCGATGGCCCAGTGAGCTGTCCAGGGTGTACTCTGCCCTCGCCCGGAGTCGGCTGAGATGGGCGCCAGCCTCCCCTTATTAGGCATAAGCTGTTCAGAAAATGAATGAATGAATGAAACATACACCTGGTGGTAAACTGAATTTACAGACCAGATAATGTGTGTATAGGAAAGCACTCGCAGTTGCCAGCATCTCATGCCAATTTTTTCTTGGCCTTTAATTTTGGGTCAAACCTATTTTTTTTATTTCTCCACTATTCATTATACTGAGTATAATACCTGGAATTTATTTTCTGGAACAAAATTTCTAATTCAGAAGAAATGAAATTATTCCTCTAGATTCTGGCACATCTGTCTTCATGAATATTTGTTTGTGCACACACACCCCCTTTTGTCTTTTCATGTTTATTTAGATGTGTTCAACTATGATAATTAACGCATCTGGCACATACTTTCAACGTACAAAGACAAACATTCTAAAAACAAAGCTGTGAAAAATCCAAGTTTTAAGAATATAATTTTCTTTACGGCAAATTTATGAAAAATAAAAATGTTAATGTTTCATTATTATAACAAAAAACAAAAACAAAAAAAAATCCCAGAAGAACGGTTAAAGAAAATGAACACTGGTCAAAATAAAGCAGGAGAGAGAGAAGCTATCACTAATTGCTAAAAAAAAAAAAATAGTAATGTATAATGTATAAATAACTATGTGGTTAGTGAGTTGATAAAAGGAGAGAGCTGAGTCCTGAGTTCAAATTTAGAAAAATGTGAATGTTCCATTATCATAAAAAACACAGAGTCGCCTGAGATGGTCATGGGTAAGCTGGCGCTTAACTAGGATTAAGCAGTTCAGAAAATTATTGAATGTATTCAACAAATGAGGGAGTGAGAGAGTGACTATCTAGGGTGAAAAGTATGTATAACCAATACTATGTTACCATACTGTTGTGACTTTGACAATGAAAACACTTATGGGAAATATTCTAAATAATAACTGTAAGCTTTAAGAACCTAGTTTTTTGTTAGTTTTTAGAGTAGTAAGTTATAAAGGGAATTTGGAAGGAAGACATCACTCATGATGTTCTTTTATCTTTGTGACCTTCAAAGACTTTTTTTTTTGGGTTGTAAACCCAGCTTCTCATATGTTGTTTCTCATGTAAAAAGACTTGTGCAAATTGCTTTGTGCCGTTTGTTGAAATTTACATAAGATCTAAAAAAAAAGTGACCGTCACACATACTGGTCACACATACTCGTTTGCACACTCTCAGGCCATGACATTTAGTGTGTTTGGTTATACACTTATCAGCCATAACATTAATACTGCCTGATTAGTCTGTAGCGAGTCAGCCCATACAAAGCCAACAGTAATGCATTATGTGTTATATATATTTTTTTTATCATAGCCATTTCAGCAGTTTGTATTACAGTGGGTCTAGGCAAACAGCGGGATGTGGATGAAGCACATTATTTGGGAGCACACTGTGGCTTAGGTAATGAGCTTTTGTTCGCTCAGCTAAAGCTAAGGCTGAAAAAACTAAAGAAGTAACTGTATAATTTATATTTTGGCATTTTAAATGAATGTTAATGTAAATGGACAGGTGCCTCAGGGGTCAGTGTTAGGCCCCAAGTTGTTTAATTTAATTCACTTAATAGTTAATGATATTACACATATTACATATAATGATATATATATAATGTGTCTGAAATATTAAAACTAGAATTTTTCACTTACAATTCTATTTTATTATATTTTCTTTTTGTTCAGAAGATGACTGTAAGGCTTTTTCAAATAAGATAACTACAGAACTGAGTAAACTAATGATTTAGGTTAACCACAATAAAGTGTCATTGAAATTGAGTAAAAAAAACTAATGTTATTCAGGAATTGTAAAATTATTACACGTGTGCAGATGCAGATATATGGAACTGATACTGAAAGATGTGAATTACAATAGATTTTTTTCGTATAATAAATGAAAGAATTATCTGAAAATCACACATTAGATATATTCATTCAAAATGTCAGGAAGCATCACTGTAATAAATAAAGCAAAACGGAAATGGATCATGCATCACTCCACATTCTATACTGCTTACTAGTTTTGCCTTATTTAAGTTACTGCACATAGGTCTCAGGGAATAACTAATAAAGTCATGAGGCAGGTTATAGGGATAATATAAACTAATTAGCTTTAGAGGATAAATTTCCAAAATATCAGGACATATTTAAAATATGTTTACGGAAAGAGAAGGAAGTTACAATTTAAGGGGATTTTATAATCTCAAGATTGTAAGGTGCGTACAACCAGGGAAAGTTTTTGTTTTTGTCTGTGGAGTGAAACAGTGGAATAGTTTGGATGTAAAAACATATAAAAGAGGCTTAACGATTAATTTCTTTTGAAGTGTACACAGGGGGAATGAAAGTCCATTGTTTCTAGTTGTGACTCCATGCCTGTTTATAATCAGCAATAATGATGCTGGTTGTTTGTCAGCATGGATTACTATGTGTGGTGCAAGACAGCAAATATATTACCAGTTGTGTTGCACAACATATTAATGTGTGAATGTAAGATCATGTCTTGTGAATAGCTTTATTGATGAGTTCTACTATTTAGTACAATAAGTTTAGTTCTATCTCTCAATAGTGAAGCAAATGTTTTCATGTTTTGAATAAAAAATTAAACAATTATAGAGTTAGTTTTTTATGATATAGAGAATTATTCAGCTCTCAGAAGGTGTTAACTGATTTGGCCATTGGCCATAACAGATAAAACCCCCCTCCACTAAAATAATGCTGTCATTCTTGACCTCATTCAATAATTGTTTATTATCCTCAGTGGATAAAGCTTCAAATAAAACATACACAGTCAGAAAATGTAACTTATTTTCAAGAGTAAAAATCACTTTATTCAAATTTAGATTGCATGTAGTATATACTAAATTTTTAACTCTAAAGAGATGCTGTAATTGAGCATACCTTTCTTATGGTTCTGTGTAGTATATACTAAAACAATAAATACGTTTAAAACATTGTTATAATGCAGGCCTCCCCTACTCTCAGGCCACAGACCAGTACTGGGCCATGAATATTTTGCTACCAGGCCACACAGAATAAAATATTTTTAAAAATATATACTTCAATTTTATTACTTACATTAATCTGCAGGGTTTTTATTTTGGGAAAATAACCACTTACCACCTACCACCTACACTAAAGACAATCCTTTTGAAAGAAAAAAACTTCAACATGAAGGACAGAAGTAATTAAGCTTTTAAGTAATTACTTTACTGGTTGTGTCTGCACTGAGACCATCCTTCTACTTTTTAAAAATGTTATTATATTTCAAGAGGATATCCACAAGGGTATTTTATGTGCATTGTTGTTACCAACCAACACAACAGCTAGGAACTATTCAAGTCTTGGAATGATTACAAATCATAAAAACATTTTATGAATTTGTTATTTTGTGTCCATCTATGCATGGACAGAGTGGCTGACATGAGTGGACATCTTTCTCGTTTCACTATTCGGGTCAAGGAGTTCACTTCTGAATGCAAGTCATTAATTCAGAATTGCTGCCTAGACAAAAAAAAAATTCATCTGAATTTAACAGCATTTTAAATGAAGTGATCAAGGTTATTAACTACATCAAAGTACATGCCCTTAATTCATGTATGTTTGAGCAGCTCTGAACACAGAGCACAACCATCTTCCATTACACATAAAGGTGAGATGGCTTTCTAAAGGCAGGTTGCTGGCCAGAGTTTTCGGCTATGAGAACTGTGCCAGAAATTTCTTTTTTACCACTTTCAGCACACTTCAGCACAGAATGAGTAACAAATGTTTATTACTGGTGTGACATATTCAACCTGCTCAGTGAAGTCAATGTTACTTCACGGTAAAATGGCAACTGTCTTCAGGTCTGCAGATAAAGTGATGGCTTTTAAAGCTAAACTGGAAGTATGGAGACACTGAGTGAACATAGCAACTGATGATCATTCACGACTGGTATATTATCACCTATGTCAGTTTTCAAAAATGTCCACAAGACCACCAATGTTGAAAGGAATGGATCCACAACCTATTGTAAAAAAAAAAAATAAAAAACCCAGGTGAGTCAAATAAAGTCAAGACAGAATATCCTGAGATTACCACAATAGCTCTAAAATCCGTGCTTAAATTTCCAACATCCTATCGTTTTGAAGTGAAAGTAGGCAAAAAAGATTACAGACACTGGGCATAAGGGGCACACAGTTACCCCAGATGGGACCGTCTAGTTGCTGAGAAACATTTAATTAATATTAAATAAAAAAGTCTAACAAAAAAATCATCCTTAAAATCCACGTCATTGTTTTTATGTTACATATGTAAAATGCAATCACAGTCACACTTTAAAAATGTTGCTTGATTTTGTTTGCTTTTCTTATGTTCCTGTGTATTATTTACTAAACATATTCACTTTACGCTTGATGGGTATTACTGAACAGTTACCTCAATGTTCTGTCTCTATGGGGATTTCTTTGTAACATGGACATCTCGTTTTAAATACAGCAGATAATTAAAATGTGAACTTTTTATAACAGCAACATTTTACTTTATCACTTAGAGAGCACAGAGAGATGAATTCTGGCAGATGAACTGTGTGGAACGTCTATGTGTATATTTATGGAGCATCATCCACGCATAACACAGGTTCATAAAAATCTAACTAAAACCAGAAATAAAAATAAAGAGAGATTAAAAAGCTTTAGAATATAAGAGTTACACTCACTGTAGCCATGAAGAGATGGTAGAAGTATTCAGTTACAGGACAGGCCACAGAGATCCGAGATCAGAGTAAAGAAAAAAAAGCAGAGAGATTTGGGAAGAAGATATTCATAACTAATATGTTAATTACTGTTATATTTATAACTTATATATTGTCAGCAGAATTTCATAAGCTTTTTAAATAGCAAGCCTAAGTGATTAAATTATGGTTATGTGTAGCTTTAACAGGAAATATTTCTCTTTAGCAATTGTTAATAACTTGATCTTTGGAGAAGTTTACTATAAAGTAAATAACATTTAAAGGTAAACCATAGGTGTATGATTTTGTTTTGTCTCTGTGACCTTCAGAGACCTTTTCCTATTTGGTTTGAAACCCAGCTGCTCAGGTGTTGTCCTTCAGGTAAAAAGATTTATGCAAACCACTCTGTCCCTTTTCTCTGACCTTCTTTTTTCCAAGTCACATTTATGGATACATTCTGGTCTGAGTGCAAAAGTTTGACATTCAGTGTGTTTGGTTATACTGTTCTTCTGATCTTCACTATTGAAATCTATCAGATAATTAAAATGTGAACTTTATAACAGAGCTACATTTTACTTTATCACTCAGAGCACAGAGAGAGATGCAGACAGACTGATGGACTGTAAAGAGGGTCTATGTGTATATTTACGAAGCATCATCCGCACATAACACAAGTTTATGAAAATCAAAATAAATTCAGAAATTAAAATATAGGGAGATTTAAAAGTAGAAAAATTACACTTACTGCAGCCATGAGGAGATGATAGGAGTCTGTCTTCAGCATTACATGACAGGACTCAGAGATCCAGTATGTAAAAAAGGGGGAGTATTCATAATTAATATGGTATCAATGTCATGGCAGAATGACATTGTGAAAGGTCTTGACATTGTTAAAGGACTCCGGTGCATGAACACACACCCACCCACCCACTCACACACACACACATGCATGATTGATGGTGGTGATTTAGTTTTAAAGATGTCAGTGTACAGCACTGTACAGTTATCATTAGATATAAATTAAAATAATTTGTGAATATTACGAAATTTAAGGGACAATTAGAACAGTTAATGGACATACACAAAGGAAGTGATTGTGGCAATGAGTGACTACACGAAGTCAGCAACATGAGGTGATGACAGACAAATTTTTCATGAGTGATACAAAGTGGGTGGGGATGGAGTTAACAGGTGTTCAACTTTCAAGACTGAAGCAGTTGCCAGTGAGAGCTGTTGACTGACACACTAAGTGCCCCCCCCCCACCCAAAAAAAAAATCTTCCCACATGTTAAAGATAGAAAAAAATAGAAAAAGACAATCATTTTATTATTTGCACTCACGAAATAATAATGTGATCATCTTTAACCTTTTTTTTTCATTTACATTTGAACTGTGCAATGTTTTCACAGGTTTTTTTTTTGTTTTGGTCACCCTGAAACCTTAACACTAAGTTACTGAGTTTACCAACCAAAATGTCTACACTACAGAAATGGTGAGCATGAGTTCCGATTTTATTTTCTGTTTAAAAGGTGTAGAGCAGTTAATATGGTTATCTTGGATTACACAATCGTTACAACACTTTGGCCTCAGAATATATTATTGTAGCAGAAAACTAACTTTTTACTGGTTCTGTACAATTTTTCATTAGCCTCTGACCTCAAATTGCTGAAATTTATGACTTCTCTTTCTTAACTTGCAACATATTTTGCATTTTCTTACTTATTATTGCCGATTTCAAATCCCATAGTTCACTTACTTTTTTCTTCCATTTTATATAGACTTAATTCATTCATTCATTTATTCATTCATTCATTTTTTAAGCTGCTTAATCCTAATTAGGGTCGCAGGGAGTCTGGCGCCCATCTCGGCTGACACTGGGCGAGGGCAGGGTACAAGGATTACAGAACCCAGGCCTTCTTGCTGTGATGCGTGCTAACCATTACACCACTGTGCCATTTATATAGTCCTCAGTTACTGCAATATTTTTTTTTCTTCTTCTCCCTTTTCTTGATTTTGTTGAAGTAAAGAAAGACCCAAGCCTTTTAAAAAAAAATTATTGATAGTTTCATCCATTGAGGTAAGTTCTAGCCAAATGATTTACAGTAGAAGTTACAGTAGAGGTACAAATAATAGGTGGCAGCCAAACCCTAATGGATAGAGAAGCGTCTTTGGGACCAAAAGGTTGCTGGTTCAACCCAATTGGGCCTACTGCTCCAAGTGTGTGTGCTCACTGTTTATGTGTGTGTGTGTGTGTGTTTTCACTTTGGATGGGTTAAATGCAGAGGAAATATTTCCCATGTGGGATTAAAACAGTATAGAAAAATAAAAAACAACCAATAAATAAATAAATATATAATAGTACTAATGTTCACTTTTCTTGAAATGCTAACTACGTAGTTACGTAGGTATGTATAGTAAATATTGTTGGTTTCATCCCAGATTGATGTGTTCCAGATAGACAAATTTTTTTTCAGGCACAGAAAAAATATTTTGTACAGATTGACGTGTCCCAGTTAATTAAAGATATGCATGCAAAGTATGCTTTATGAAAGTAAAGATATTCTAGTCTCAATGTATTTGAAAATATCTGCAAATAGGGTGACCCCTGGAAATAGCAAACACAAAAGATGTGCTCAGTATGGTGATGTAACAGTATATTTATATTTGTTATTATTCCTTTGAGTTCAAGGTGTGAATATCACTAACTGTGTTTAGGTGTGACCTGAAATGGAAGCTCTGTTGATAACGAGACTTTGAGGTCCAAATGTGAATATTTCATAGCCTATTAATGCAATTTGAATAAATTCTTTCCTAAACACAATTTAGGTGTGACTCACAAAGCATCAATTCTAGGAGCCTGCAATTTGCTCAGATTCATTCTTCATAAACACTCAGTTCAGGTTTGGTTTTTAAACAGATACAACATTGCTTTTCAAAATTCCGCATAACATACGAAAATCATATAATTTTTTATTTTTACTATCCCATTGAATAATAGTAACAAAAAAATTATCTTCTTTTATAATAACTGAATTGAAATACAATGTTTGTTCATGCAACCCTTGTATGATGTATAAATGAAGAGTTTGACTTCAAAATAGTTAAGTGCCATTGTTTTAACTATGAGAAAAACAATTGTTTTTTTCTGAGGTTACTTAAAATTATTTATATAATTATTTATATCATATGGGATGATACCCTTGGTATTCACTAACTTTTACAGGCTATTAATAATAATAATTTTTAAAAAAGTTTAGGGTTGTAACTATTCCCCTCTGAGCAATATTGAAATTGTATTTAAAGTGCTAAGATACATTCAGTTCAATTTAATTCAGTTTTATTTGTATAGCGCTTTTTACAATTGACATTGTCACAAAGCAGCTTTACATAGTAAAATTGTAAATTTCGCCACAGCATAAGCATTCAGTCAGCCACTATTTCTGGAAGTGGATACATCTGACACCAGGGTCGGGGCCATCTTATCACAATGCAATGTTGACAAACCTAAAATGCACCTAGTACCATACTTTTCAAACACCTCTTTACAGTATCTTCTCCTGTCATTTTCACTGTTTTTTATCAATGAGAATCCAAGACTGTTAAAACTGACATACTATCTCACTAGTTTGGGGCAGAGGAGGGCCAGGTCCAGCCTTTGATTATGTATTTTGTCATAGTCTGGAATGCACATATTCTGCCACAGGCATCCTGGCACCCAACGAAGATATCAACTTTCACAAGAGAAGTACTGGTGGGCATAAATGTTAGCAGACCTTACTGATCTGATCGGTTTATGTGCTGGATTTGCCTGTGCCAATATAATGCACACCTTCCCCAGTAGAATACTCTTATCCGCTCTACAGTGTCCTTGGTCTGACACTGTACTCAATTTCTTTAAAGTTCTCCACTGCTTATCACCATTCTAAGCATCTGTAACAGGTTCTCCATGTTCTTATGCCTGATTGTCATGCATTGCCTGTCTACAGCATTGGTGGTTGTGGAAGCAATCTTCCAACAATCTTCCACAATTTTGGTATTCCTGAAGATACCGAATTCCAGAAAGCAACTGAGAAGTACAATTTACCTCTTGATTACATTTTGAATAAACTTTCTATCTGACTGTTTGAAGCTTTTACAGGAAACAATGGTCTATAAAAAGTATCAACAAAAGAGAGTTGAAATTTGGAGGTAAACCATCAGTGTATGCTTTTATTTTGTCCCTGTGACCTTGAGAGACCTTTTTCAATTTGGTTTGAAACCCAGCTGCACATGTGTCGTCCTTCAGGTAAAATGACTTATGCAAACCACTCTGTACCTTTTGTACTATTTTACATTAACTTTAATAAAATAATAGTGAGAGCCACTACCTGGTCTGAATGAAAAAGTTTGCACACCCTTGAGTATTGTGTTTGATTGCATATGTGTTTCTTCCTAACACAGACAACATTGTTTTAGTACTTGATTAGAAGGAGAATTTTATAACACAGCTTAAGTTTTCTTTTTCTTTTTCATTCAGTGCACTTTTTTTCAGAGGTGCAGACAGACTGGTGGACTATGTAGAAAGTCTGTATGTGTGTTTTTGTAGCAATATCTTCAAATAATGCAAGTGTAAAATATTAATTAAATAAATACGACTACTACTACTACTACCACCACTACTACTTCTACTACTACTACTACTACTATTATTATTATTATTATTATTAATAATAATAATAATAATAATAATAATAATAATAATAATAATAATTCCACAATTATAAATATACAGGGATTAACATTGGCTCCAAAAAGACAAACAAAAAACAGTTACACTCATTGGAGCCATGCAGAACTGTTAAAAGGAGGGTAGATACACATAAATTTAGCATAGAGTTTTTAGGAGAGAATTTTCATAACTAATATTGTGTCAGTGTTTAAGGTCTCTGGTATGCGAATGTTCACACTCACAATTTGGAGGTTACTCATAAGTTGAATATAATTTCTAGTGTACCCTGAACATACGTATATCTTATAACAAAAAATGCCTAGCATGTTTGCAGCGTTCACAATGATAGTCTAACATATGCAACAGTCTATCCCCGAGGATGGATAATGTGATGTAGCCTATAAAAGGCTGCCGCTCGTTAATTTACTAAATAATAAACTCTTCTGTTATCATTTCACTACTACAAGAACATCTAACAACCTCTCTTTTTTCTCTCCCCCCCCCCCCCCTCTGTGTTTTGCTGGGGTACACATGCTTTGCGGTGGATGTCGGTGATCCTGATCCTCCTGATCCCTCTGCT
>JBCNYG010000875.1:0-11188 GCA_039654305.1 Porochilus rendahli | reverse complement strand
ACCTCCGCTCAGAACACCTCTATCAATCACCTCCGCTCAGAACACCTCTATCAATCACCTCCGCTCAGAACACCTCTCAATCATACACCTCCCGCTCAGAACACCTCGCAATTAAACACCTCCCGCTCAGAACACCTCGCAATTAAACACCTCCCGCTCAGAACACCTCTCAATTATACACCTCCCGCTCAGAACACCTCCCGCTCAAAACACCTCGCAATTAAACACCTCCCGCTCAGAACACCTCTCAGTTAAACACCTCCCGCTCAAAACACCTCCGAGAGCTTATTCAGACTGTATGCATGATGATGTGATGCACAGATCTGGAATATAATGCATGAAAGTGATAAGCAGATACAGAGTGCAACATCACAAAGATGCATATTAAAGTTAAAAGGTCGAAGAAATGACAGTTTAACACTTTAAAGTGTGTGCAGTACAGCGCGACACCCCAGCTTCCTTCCCTATTACATAACTTAAAAGTACAGTGTGTAAGATTTAGTCATATCTAGTGGGGAGCTTCCAGATTACAGTCATTCCTGACCCGCCTTCCTCGAAGCCTGCATGGTTCTGGGCTACTGTAGAAAGATGGCGGTGCAAGATAGTGGCCTCCATGAGAGGCTTGCATGGTTTTCTCCCACAGTCCTAAAACATGCGCAGTAGGCTGACTGGTTGTTCCAAATCGCCCCCTAGGTGTGAGAGTGAATGATCGTGTATGTGATCTTGCGATGGCCTGGCATGTTGTTCAGGGCGTACCCTTCCTTCGCCCAGAGTCGGCGGAGATGGGCACCGGCCTCCCCGTGACCCTGATTAGGATTACGCGGCTTAGAGGATGAATGAAAGAATCTTGGCGATCCCGACTCGTTTACAGACGCTGAGTACTTTATCAGATGGATGCTAACACTGGGGTACGACTTCACTTTGCTCTCAAAACAGCCAAAGCTCTTGCACAAGCTGATGGAAAATTCCTCTGAGATTGTGTTCTCTGTAGACTGGATTGCCTCATGCAATTCCTGCAGATTTTTTGGGCGCACTCTCATGCTATATCTCCCGGTCTACTGCATCCCAAAGGGTGTTGTACCGAATTCAGATACGGTGCCTGAGATCACCGAAGAACTCGGAGCTTATCGCTGTGTTTGTGAACCCAGTTTGGAATGACTTGCTTTGTGACATTAGTGTACGGTGTATACACATGTAGAATGCTTGATTTAGTTCGCTTTGTACTTTCCCATGTAGTGAATTCTTAAACAGTGCACGTGATTGGTATTGTATCATGCTGGATTGTAGCCATGAAGGTATGAACCTGATCAGTAACAGGTCTCACAGACGCTGTAGAACCCAAGCGATATTTGATATGAACATGCTCAGTGTGCTCTAAGAAAATGTTCCCCACACCATGACGCGGACCTTATCGTCTGCGTACCTCATTAGAAATCAAAGTTTTTCAGAGCAGAATGTGTTTCTTCAGTATTTTCCGGGATCTGCACTCTTGGATTTTCAAATACCTTTTAGTGTGTGTTAGTTATGCATTGATATTCATAAAGATTTAAAGATAAACAATAACGGAACAGCAGTGTAACCCTGGATGGTACCGACTGTCTGGCAGTCCGAAATGTTGTTGATATTTGAGTGTTCAGTAAAGGATACCAGGTTTAAATAAGAAACTGAATCTTCAGTTCCATAGAAACACTTTGTAAGTTGGTTCTGCTTTCAGTGGGAGTGGTCCGATAGAACCTTTAATGGGTTATATATAATAACTGGCCAACAAGTCTTTAATGATGAACCCTTTATTGTAGAGAAAGGGGATATTTACTGTAAAATGGGATCGACTTTTGGATTTGTTTAAAAGGGTAACTGGACCCTCAAAGGGTTTGACAAAATTCAGGGTGCTTTATGGAACCTTATTCTGTTGAGGTTGAAAAATAAATTCACTCACTAATATTTTGTTGAAGCGCCTTTATCTTGATCACAGCATGTGATCTTCCGTGGCGTTGTTGCTCCGGTTGGTCCGGTCGAGGCTCAGCAACATTAATGTGGCAATAAAATGAAGTCGATCTGAATGTAGTGAACGAGCAGGTTATCACATCAACGCACTTTTTCTTCCCTGATGACTGGGATATAAAATTGGCACTTAATTAACGAGCGAGAGGTTCAGGGAGCATGAGGAACCATTTTCACACGAACGAACAAGATGGCAAATACAAGCAGCTGAGGTGAGCTTCCTTCACAGAGTGGTGGGACCCTCCCTAAGAGAGACGGTGAGAAGTTCGGTCGTCTGGGAGGAGCGAGGAGTAGAACCGCTGCTCCTCCATGTTGAGAGGAGGCTCATTCTAAGTCTAGCTTTCTGAAAACTTCCCATGTCAGAATTCACTAAAACTTTAACCAGACAGAGAACATGTTTCAACATGAACACAGTAAAACTTCAAGGTCCCAGTTCCAAAACTTTTAGAGATGTGTTCATTTAAAGATCGCAGGAGGGTACCCATGTGTCAGCGTTTTTGAAAGCTTGTAACGCCTCTAATAATTACTGTATAGGGTATATGGTGTGTTCAGTGTCCATAAACTGAAAACTCTTGTGAAATTCATTTTTTTTGTTGTTTTTGCATTTTCCTTGTGAAGAGGAATAAAAGTTGAAGGGGAATGTTCATGTTGAAACATGCTCTTTGTCTGGATAAAGTTTCATTGAATTCTGAGATGGTCACCTGGGAACCTTTAGGTGAATTCACATGGAATGAACCAGGAGCCAGCTGAGGTGGTCGAACTGTCTTTAGTGTTTTGTTTTGATGTGCTAAACAACAACCTCGGGGTCTGCTGCCCTCCCAGAGGCTCGCTGTTCCCCCTCGTCAGGAGAGTTTTGAAATGGATGACCTCTTGTGAACGTACGATTATGAGTCGTCATGGTGTTTCTGTGTTCCGGTGATGCTGCAGAACGCCCCCTTATCACTTACGCTATAGCTGTAATATGCACTCGCTTTCCCACATCACTTGCTTTTATCTCTTTTTATATTGTAACATACGACTTGCCGTGTTACAGAGGAACCACAAAGTGCTGAAGGCTTTGGCCTAGCAAAATACACAATACTTGGATTTATTTTCTGCTGCGTGACTGTGTGCGTCATCTGACCGTGATCGTATTGAAGATCTTGGATGATCCGCCCATCGAACATTAGAGAGCATAACATAAAATAATAAAATGGACTAAATTGGATAACTCTAATAGAATAGCACCATCATATTGATTATAAATATCCATAACACCCACATGTTCATTTAGAGACAGATGTTTGGTATGAAACTGCACATGTGTACAAAACCACACAGGCTGCAGGAAGATATTGAAAAATAGTCCAGGAAAGTGGCATAGATGCACCCCAGATGACACGCTTAGTGTGTGTGTGTGTGTGTGTGTGTGTGTGTGTGTTTCCTATGTTGTACTGTAATTTTTCATCTTATGAAACGTTGAAGCTGTTTTCCCCCTGGTGGGAGAACACAAGACCTATCACAGCCTCGCTGCTGGCACTGACAGAATGCATCTTCTCTTTGAGGCCAGCCAAAATTTTTGTGTCTCTGCCCTTTTGCAAAAGCTAGAATGCACTCGTTCTTTAATCTGTCTGTCGTGGCTGCCAATATATATATTTATATAAATAGTCTCCATGAAAAGTTTGAATTTAGATGTTGGTTTTGGTGTCATGATCCCAAAGTTCCTTCCTTTGTGATCTCAAGTCCTGATAACACCGAGCCGAGACCAAATCTCATTTAATTTAATGGAAGAAAATTCAGAAAGTGCCTCCTCCTGTCCTTGGCAGGTAATTTGTGGGTGTGGCAAGGCTTTTAAAAACAATGACTTTTATATTCATTCTGCCAAAATCACCGATTTTTATCTTGAAGCACTTCCTGTTACACTGTGTCTTGATGTCACAATTACATTAGGGCAAAGAAAGACTTGCACAAAGGAAAAGACTGAAATATTTCTCCCAAAGTTCATTCGGAGGATATTTAGACAAAAGAAATGTGCAGAAGTGCAAAATGAAGCATGTAAACTGAGCTACTTCATCCTAAAGGCTGCCGTGCAGCTGATTAGTGATGTAGAGCTTAATTAGTCACACCTAGAGCCAATTACCTGCAGGCTAAATATCAAACACCGAGGAGTATTATTAATTTACTACAGACCTAAAAGTCATAACAGCACTGGCATAATGAACCCACTTAAATGAAGAAGAGTTACAGAAACAACTCGTATCCAGTTCTTCATTTAAGCCACTGGGATGTAACGTTTTAGGATGGAAGATATATCTGCGTTCACATTGGAGTAAAGTTTGGTCCACATTTCCACCACGAGGATTAGGAGTAATCATGTCTCAGAATCCCAAATCTGAAATTGAATGACTACCATCTGCAAAATGTCTTGCACCAGCTGGGTTAGGATCAGCGCGGCGACTAGAACTCCTGTGCTCATTAGTTCTAAATGCAAGATGTCGCTTTGTTATATATATATATATATATTTATTTATCCAGTTGTGTGTCTGTTTGGTACATGTAAGAAAGTATGTAACATTACTTGAGCTGCATGTGATCAATTTCTTAATTTTGTAATTTTTTAAGTTAAAGTTATTTTATTTTACTAATTAAAGTATTAACATTTTTACAGTTAGAACATGCAGCACAATTTCGGCAAGGGTACAAACCTGTGGCATTCACATGAGAAACCTGTGGCATTGTCCAGATGCACCTGACCGGTGGGTTTCTTCTGTCTGTCTGCAGGAACAAATAAATCTTGGACGTTCCTGGCTCTAGAAAAAGAGACGCAGGAGAGGACCTTAATATCTCTTTACCAAAGTCATCAGCAGATAAAATACTCCGATGTTTTTTTCCTTTGCACATGTCGCATCCAAATGGTAAAAACGTTTTAAAAACACAGGCTTTTGTGTTTTAGGTTTATGGCTGATAAGCGATTTATTTCTATTTTCGGCTAAAGCTTTATCCAATGCCTGTTTTTAAACATTGCAGAACGTTGAAGGCGTTTATGATCTGCTGTGATTGTGAATATGATTATCTGCTGTGCAGATACGTCTAGTCCTGAGAAACTGACTGCAAGTTAAACCTTTTTTGAGGTGGATAGAGTGAAGGCTGGAATGATGTTAAAAATTTCTGTCTGTGGGTTTGGAGAAGAGCAAAATGTAAACTTCTTTCCCAAACTACCCATGTGTCCAAAAAACTCACAGAATGATGATCACATTCCACATTGAGTTTAATTAAGTCGAAGCAGTTATTGAGATGCTGTGAAAAAGCCTGTAAATCACATTTAGAACCAAATCAAAAATACGTCTTCAATGTGTCTTCCTCAGAACGAGAACCAATCAACAAATCAGCCACTAATTTGGACACATTTCTTTTTGTCTAAACATCCTCGGAATTTACCCTATTTAAAAGTCAGATCTTTTCTCGTTTGATATCGCGTGTGTGTGTGTGTGTGTGTGTGTATATGTGTGTATACATTTGGTGCTTGGAGCACCATTTGGGTATAAAAACATTTCGGAGATAAAACTTAAAGAAATCGTGTTCATTTAAATTTAATAAGATCCCTTATGATGGTGCATCCAGGTGTGTCCACCTCAAATCGTAATACATCATAATTACAGAAAAATCGTTGACAGTCAAATTCTGCCACTAAAATTTCTGTCAATATCCTCACAATTCGATCCCATGGTCCCCCACCCTCACCGCAATTCTCTCAAATCAACGAGATCGCGGAGATCGTACCGCTGTGCAAACCCAGGGTCAATAAGTTACTGAATTTGGGAATCTCGGTGGGACATGCAACACAAAGGAGACAATGATGACCTGAAAACACGAAGTACCTTTTTGTATTTCCTTCCAAACCAGGTTCCCAATGCACTTCTGTTCAGAAAAAACTCTACATTCACATCTCAAACATCAGCTTAGTATTGCTCAGAGAGCGCGGCGCTCCGTAGAAACCTCTGGTTAACAGCTGTAAAATTATACTTTAAAAATCACGCTCAGGTGGAGGTCGTTGAATTGAATAGAACCCACAATGTCCCATCTTGGAGACTATTCTACGACCTCCACATGACCTTCAGTGACTGATTGTTTTTTTTTTTTAATGTTTACTAAAGTTATCATAAATTTGTTAATCAGTATTTTTGCTGATACTTTGTTAGGAAATCTGTGTATTATAATATGTAGAGTTTTTATTTATAAGAATTTTAGTCATCTCACCATCTGAGCTACAATGCTAGAGGTTTTGACATAATGAGTTTTTCTAGTTTTGTCTGAAAGGATTGGTGTTTCCTGTTGGAGATGCAGTATGAACTGTAAATGTGTATATTTGTCTGACGGGTGATGAAGTTTTTCTTTGGAGGTTTAGGGGATGTAGGCGTGTGCTCCTCGGTGGGGTCTGTGTTGCACCAGTTCTTCTCCTCACAGTGAAATCGTAAGGTATCTTTGAGCTGCAGTCGATGTTACAGGAAATTCCGCCTGCGCATTTATAGGAATATTGAACCGAGTTGGACTCCACCCGGGGAATGTGTTTGGTGTTCTGTCTCCTCCCTCTGTTTGCTTCTGTACTGACTGTGTGAGTGTATTAAGGGCATCGGCAGGGCAGTCTAGCAGTACTTTTCCACATTCTAACTCCTTTCCCCGTGTGTCTTTCTGTCTTGGAGTCGATGTTGGTACAAGTAACTAGAAAATCTTTTATAGGATCCCATCAGTAGTTCAATTGTTCCGTAATCCGATTATTAAGAATGACTGTCCGCTGTTTCTATTTGAGCATTATCCACTGTGTATGATCCCATGTATTATATATTAATAATACCCTGCAATGGCTTGGTGAGCTGTCCAGGGTGTACCCCACCCTCGCCCAGAGTCGGCCGAGACGGGCATCAGCCTCCCCTCGACCGTAGTTAGGATTAAGAGGTTCAGAAAATGAGTGACTGAATAATAACACGTGTAGGCTGATCAATTAATGACGTAATTTGATAAAGTTGTTGATTGGATTTGGAATGAAGGGTGGGCCTGTGGTGGCCCGGTGATAGGGTGCATCTGGGGGTTGTCACTGCTGTCCCCCCAGTCCAACTAACTGGGTTATTAAAGGCCGGCCGTGTCTCTCCCTGTCCGTGGTGAGAGGAATGTAAAAGAACCGTCGCTGTCGATCGTAAAAGATCAGGCTGTTGAGTTGCCGTCAGTAAGTCCAATTAGGATCGAGCGGTTAAAAAAATGAATGAATGAAGGGTTTATATTAAGGCCTAACAAAAATATCTGTGTGTTTCTGGATAAGCCTACCTAATTAAACCGGCCCTGTCTTTTTGGTCTGAAGTGTGAAGTGAAAAATAAAACACCGACGCCAACAAACAACAATGTGCCCACATCAGCACGGACAGCAGAGCGAGCCTAGAGGAATGTAAATATTACTAAGTGTTCCCACGTGACATTGGAAAAGTTCAGGACTATTAGAAAGGATGTGACACGGGGACGTCTAGCACAAAGCACCCATGGAGAGCACGTCCAAAGTTAGCTTTCAACACTGAGACCACCGCGTCTGACGCCTCTGACTTCATACTGTAGGTGCTCAGATTATTACAGAATTTTATATTTCCCTTTTGCTCATGGGCATTTATCATCAAACGATCGTGCTTGCTCTTTACAAATCATAATGCCACTAGATCATGTGTATATGTATCTGGTGTGAAGGTATCCTGACAAGCCCGTTCAGGGGATTTTTTAAGGATATTCGTTACCACAGTTTATAAATAATCAGTAACGTTTACATGGTGTGTTTTAGTTCATGCAGTGTGACGTTCTAATCTAATCTGGTTCAGGTGTTGCTTAGAAGGGCTTTGTTTCTGTGGCGGCAGGAAGACACGAGTTCGTTCTGCTTACTGAGTGTGGATACTTCACGACGGCATATGATCGGGAATTTCTCTTTAGGACAGAGGCCACGTCTTTAACTCGGGCTGGATGAGTTCGGTGACAGGATGCGCCAGGAGGTGGAGTGTTCAATGTTGTCTCTGAGGTTCCAGATGTGTTTGCTGAGCTCGGTGTGGTTTCTGTGTTTGGGGTGGCGGAATGAGGCGGTGTGATTTTTATACCTTGATTTGAAATCATTTTCTGTGAATCCGATGTATGTTTCTGTCGTGTTGTTGTAGTTGCGCGTGACCGTGGTTTGGTAGATGACTGATTGTTGCTGGCAGGTACCGTTGAGCGGGCAGGTGTTCTTTTGTTGGCAGCTGCATGTTTTGATTTCTTCAGGTGATGCGGCGGTGCTGTCGGCTTGCTTACTATACTCTATCGTGGGGCGGATCAAATGGTAACTGCGGGTAAACCTGAATATTTTTTTCTGTTTGCTCCTGTTCACTAAAATGGAATCACACACGTTCTTTTTTTTTTTTTTCCACAGGTTATACATCTTTATTTGGCTTCGAAATGCCTTACAAATGATTATTTTTCTATGTGCTATAATAATTATTCAGTATGGCTTATTAGGAATGCATATTAGAGATATCTTTTTTTTCCCTAAGTAAATTTCTGTAAAGGAGAAAATATTTTCCAAGACTCCCATGAAGTTTGGATCTTAGAAGTATGTCAGTTCATCTTCATGTTCCTTTGGTGGAGAATCTGCTATCACAAGGTCGAACCAGGCCCCTCCACTATTCCAAGCCCGAGCTAGAGAATTTTGCCCTTCAGTCAGAGTGACATCTGTCAGTATTTTTCCATTTACTGCCATGATCTCGTCTCCAGGCACCTTTCCACCATGCTTATCAGCAGAGCTTCCTTCATATACTGCTGCAACCACGAGTTTTCCCCGTGGAGAGTCTACTCCCCCTTTCACAGCGAGGTCCAGTTGGCTTTTTTATTCTCAGCAGCCGCACATCTTTTCCTTTTGTCTGCTCGGGGGTAAACATTGAGTAGGTATCAAAGTCGTCCACATATTTCTGGAAGCCCTCTCCTTCTTCATCTTCATCTTCATCAGGGTTTTTCTTCAGCAGCTGAGCTCCTGGGTTTCCATGGAGGTGGAGAACGTGATGGAGGTGAAGGAAGAAGGGATGGGAGATGGACTTTTGGACTTATCTCTGGAACCCCAGTCTTCCTCCCACTGCCTATTATGCTTTCTCTCCTCAGCCTCTATCTTTTCCATCTCCTTTCTGTATCTTTCCTCTTCCTCTGCAGCCTTCTGGGAGATCTCCATCTTTCTCAGGCGCTCTTTCTCCTGCTGATCTTTTGAAAATTTTGTTGATCTCCATTGCCACTCTCTTCTGCTTCATGAGCTCCTGGCACGTTTAATTTCTCGCCGAGCTTCCACTGCCAGGTCTGTGATGGTCAAACTCCTGCTGCTCTTCAGCTCTCGCACTGCCTCCTTGTGGTCCACGTTACTGAAATCTACTCCATTTACCTCGACAATCTGGTCGCCAACCTGTAGGCCCACTTCTGCTGACGGAGAGTCAGGCTTTACATTGCTGATGTCGATCCCTGACTTCTGAGTCGGTTCACTTGAGATATTGATTCCCATGCCTTTGGTGCCAACCAGACTGAGAAACACTTTTTTTCTCCTTGATCTCTTTTCCTCCGATAGAGGCCAGCCCAGCCACACTGTTCTTCTTCTCCCCTGACTCAGACACACACTGATCCACAAACTGATCCACAAACTGCCATGTTAGAGGTTCATCAGGGGAACTTTTTACTGGAATCATTCCCACATGTCTGACTTTAAGTGACACGGTCTTCTTAGTCTTGATAAGGCTGATAACCTCTTCATGGATGCACGAGGAAATCGAATAGCCATTGATGCGCACGATCTCATCTCCCACCTGCAGGCCCACATTCCCCGCCTGTCCATCCTTTACGATCTGTGAGATGAAGAGTCCACTGCCAAACTCTAGGCCACCTCGTACACTCAGGCCCAAGCCCTCAGGGTGAGTGCGCTCCAAACGCACTTCCTTCAGCTTTCTGGATCGTTTTGGTGTAAGGTTGTCATACTCCACCTGGTGTTTTAGAGGGATTAGAGGCCGGATGGCATCAAACAGTGGCAGCCGGTTCGGATCATTAATCACCAGTTTCAAGTCCCCCACCAGGACAGGCAGGTCCATAGACTTATGATACCCGCGCAGGACATCATACAGGTAATCCTTTTCTGCTTCATTATCAACCAGCAATTCAGCCTTATGGCGAAATTCCCGAGCTACTTTTCGCTCCATGTTTAAAAGCCTTCTTGGTGTTCTCCGTGTGTGTTCAGGTTTTTTTCGATGGTTCTAACTGGGAAATAACGACCATGTTGGCAGAATAATTTTGCTTTGCATCAGGCTGTATTGCACCTCCCCATGTTATCTATTTATTTTAGATTATTTTCCAATCACTGCACAGCCTGGTTTTCTTTTCTTACTTGAAGAGATTTCTCAAGTAGTTCTGATTGTTATAGATCTTCTGCAATACGCGTCATAACCCGGAAACCTGAGAGAAAACACTGCGCCGGCACCATACTGGTTGCCCAGTGGAGGTTGTGAATGTAGAACGTTGAGTAAATGTAATCGGTTGTTCCAACCACTCAGAGAGGGAAAGGGACAAGCGTTTTTTCCGTGTCCTGGCAATTATTAAAAGCCAGGGCGAGCATGCTGAAGAGCTTTCCAGATAAAGGAGAGATAAATGGTTCAGCAACAACTCTAGAGCAGATTTAGATTTCCGTTTGCAGTGACCATTTTATTACAACAGCTGTTGCATCAGCTTGAATCCATTGGCGCGGTAAACTGGTTATGTGGCCTCCAGCATGGGAATGTTGTAACCAGGGGCAACGCCTGGTCACATGAACATATTGTCCACCCATAAGATACTTCTGCCTTCCAAGCCCCTGACTAAACCCCTTTTTATAAAACAAACCAAAAAAATCTGAATGTGTGAATTCAATATAGAGAAAAGCTCATCATCATCAGTTTTATTACAGGGCCCTTTATTAGAGCTACTGGAGCTTGAAGAGGTCTTTAATAGGAATGTCCTTTTGCTACTGGTTGCCTCTATGACCAGATTGTAGGCTCGATCATTGCATTCAATTCAGTTTTATTTGTAGAGTGCTTTTTATAATTATTATCGCAAAGCAATTTAAAAGGAATTTAAACATTTCTCTACAACCCCCTACACATCCCTAATGAGAAGCCCGCGGCGACAGGGGAAGGAAAAACTCCCT
>JBCNYG010000799.1:0-11195 GCA_039654305.1 Porochilus rendahli | reverse complement strand
ATGAGGGTCCGACTTCCACAGGTGGGAGTTGTGCTTACTGCCCAACACCGTGCAGGACGTTTGGCATTTGCCAGAGAGCACCAAGATCGGCAAATTCGCCACTGGCGCCCTGTGATCTTCACAGATGAAAGCAGGTTCACACTGAGCACATGTGACAGACACGACAGAGTCTGGAGACGCCATGTAGACTGTTCTGCTGCCTGCTACATCCTCCAGCATGACCGGTTTGTCAGAGGGTCAGTAATGGTGTGGAGTGGCATTTCTATGGGGAGCTGCACAGCCTTTCATGTGCTCGCCAGAGGTAGCCTGACTACCATTAGGTACTGAGATGAGATCCTCAGACCACTTGTGAGACCATATGCTGGTGTGGTTGGCCCTGGGTTCCTCCTTCCTGAATCCAATTGATTACATCTGGGACATCATCTCTCGCTCCATTCACCAACGCTATGTTGCACCAAAGAACTGTCCAGAAGTTGGTGGATGCTTTAGTCCAGGTCTGGGAGGACTCAGGAGACCATCTGCCACCTCATCAGAAGCATGCCCAGGTGTTTTAGGGAGGTCATACAGGCACGTGGAAGCCACATACGCGCACACACACACACACACACACACACACACTACATTATATCAAAGTTGGATCAGCCTGTAGTGTGTTTTTCCACTTTCATTTTGAGTGTGACTCCAAATCCAGACCTCCGTGGGTTGATAAATTTGATTTCCATTGATTATTTTTGTGTGATGTTGTTGTCAGCACATCCAGCTATGTAAAGAACAAAGTATTTAATAAGAATATTAAATTCATTCAGATCTAGGATGTTATTTTAGTATTTCCTTTATTTTTTTTTTTTGAGCATGATGTTAACAAGTTAGCCATATATTAATGTATTTTGTTTATTTTTGTTTAATGTTCAAAAACATTTAAAAGTTAATACTATGGACAGTAGCAATGATCATGGCAGGGGTGGCTCAGTATTTAAAGTTCTCGCTTATTGAGCCGAAGTTCAAGGGTTCAAGCCAGTCAGAGCTAGTTTGTAAAAAACTGAGATTTGTTCTGATTGTGAGATAGTGCTCCATTTAATGACAGTCTTTCTCTTTAAGTGTCTGTGTGGTCTCATGTCAGCACTCGGACAACTGGGAATGTCTCTGTGGAAACTCTGCTATAAGTGTGTTTGTGTCAGAAGGGATGTGTGTATGTTATGATGTGAGCCAAAAATATAGTGGGGTTAATTGGAATGTTCACCAACACTAAAAAGAAATCTTAAAGCCTTGAGTTGTAAAATATCTATTCTGTACATCTCACATGACCGTGGTGCAGTTTTATATTATGAAACACCATATAAGCTTGAATGTTCTGTTAAAGATTTCTTTGCCTAAACACTATATGACATGTAAACATGTATTTAAATAAAAGTATAGTTCATTTTGTGGCCCTAGCCATGTTGTTAGATCCAAATACTGAGTAGTGTTTTGGTTAGTTTGATTTTGCAATGCACATAACAGACTGGAAATGTAGGAGGCACCCACAGCTGTAATCACATATACAAACAACTAACCTGGAACGCTTACTGTGCTCCTTACACTGACTCAAGCGACCATGTGATATTTAGTCTAATTCCTAATAGGGAAAGTTCGTTATACTGAAGCGCAGGGTACTGTTTCAGAGCTCTTGCAGGCTGTAGTCCTCTAACACCTGTTTGTTTTTCTCTCACTGAAGACGTTTTTTTGAAAAGCATTTATTAGCAGTTTAATGGAGCAACTTTAAATTACATTTATTTAACTCGAGATGCAAAGAACAAACCTTTTTTGAAGTTTTGCGAGAATTTGTTCAGATTTGTTTTCTTAAAGAAGGTTTTCATAGAAGAAGAAAAAACATCCGGAGTAATGGCATCAGAATGTATTTATTTATTAATTATTTCTACCTCTAAGTTTAAATATTTTTCCTTATCACGATCTGATCCATATTTATTCATTTATTTGTCAAAGGAATGTTTATGCACAACATATTGGTACACACACAATGCTTTTGTGTAGATGTACACTGATGATTAGTGTGGACACATGTTTGTTGACATAACAATGTTAAATTGATTAGCAAGCAGGTAAAAGCTTTAATCTGCAGTTCCCGCCTGTATTTTGGAAATGTCAGGGTTTAAGTTCAGTTTTGTTTATTCTAAATGTTAGTAGTGGGTTTTAAGGATAAAATCCTTGTGCCCAATATTCAGAATGGTAAAATGTTTTTCATTAAAAAAACCTTAACAAAACTATTTTTAATACAAATGGACCACTTTGATCCTGATGCTCCTGCTAATATTTGTGGTGGGTCCTTGAATAAAGGCATGTCAGAAGTGATTTTTAGCCCTGTCATTTATGGTATTGACTGACTTAACCTTGTTTAAGGCAGCCAAGTCAGATAAAAACAGAGTTTAGCCTGTTTTGCGCTATCATTCCCAATGGTAAACTGGTATAAATACAAGCTGCCTAAACCCCATTGTGGTCATCTGCCAGACCTCAGAAGTTTGCCCTAGAAACCATTCTGTCATGGTTTTAAGATGAATAATGTTGGAATGTAGCACCAGATCTATAGGAGCTACAGGTTTAATGGTGTCTAAGTTACACTGAGTGAAAGTATGACGGATATTCTCTAGAATAAGTCCATCTGCTTGTAGTGTATCAGGATTGTAAAGAATTCACAGCATTAAGAACAAAAGCTCACTAAGCACAATATCTGAGCAGGTTTCATGCAACATTAGTTATATATAGTATTAACTGCAGTAGCAACAACATCAGTGACAATCATTGTTGGTTTCCGGAGAAGACACTTTTTCACAGACATGCTTATCAAGCTGATGTGCAATTCTATATAAAGTACTTCATATCCAATCCCAATTATTTTTCAGCAAGCTATACAGTACTATGCTGCTTTAGAAAAGCAAATAATGTGGGGGGGGGGAGAGCACTTTTGTCCTCCACATGTAATGTCTACTTTCCGGAGAAGACGTTTTTGACGGACAGAGGTACTCGTATTAATCTGACTGTTCTAAACATTTCACAACTGTGTTGATAATTTGCTGTGTAAAGCTGCTTTGCGACAATGTCAATTGTAAAAAGCGCTATACAAATAAAATTGAATTGAATTGAATTATGGGGTCATCGCTTCTCGGCCTATTGGCTAAGATCAAGTGTAGTCTTTGTTCTTATCAGTTTAATATCTGATACTCCTTTCCAAACACTCAATACAGCCTGCATCTTGTTTCAGAGTTATTGGGTTATTGCTTCCAGGCCTATTGGCTAAAATCAAGTTTATTTTCTGTTCTTATTAGTTTAATATCTAATACTCCTTACCAAACTGTCAATACAGCCTGCGTCTTGTTTCAAGGAGTTATTGGGTCATCGCTTCTCGGCCTATTGGCTAAAATCAAGTGTAGTCTCTGTTCTTATAAGTTTAATATCTGACACTGCTTTCCAAACACTCAATACAACCTGCATCTTGTTTCAAAAAGTGATCGAGTTATTGCTTCTCGGCCTATTGGCTAAAATCAAGTGTAGTCTCTGATCTTATCAGTTTAATATCTGATAGGTCATCTACCGGGGGACCATATATTAAATAGATTTTTGGCCAAGAAAGAAAGAAAGAGAGAAAGAAAGAAAGATCATTCTTCTTCCCACTCCATTTCGAATATGCTCCAACAAACACAAGTTCTTCTTGATGTCGCCTTTTCTCGTACCATCTTCACGTGCTACTACCATTTCTTTCTTTCTTTCTTTCTTTCTTTACACACGGGAAACAAACATCCATTCGTTGAAAAGGCTTACATCACCTGGTATCCCCTGGCGGGATCCCATCCAAGTACTAACCAGGGTCGACCCTGCTTAGCTTCCGAGATCAGACGGGATCGGGCGTTCTAAGGGTGGTGTGGCCGTAAGCGAGGTGCTTATCTCACTCTAACGTATTTGTAGGGCCTGCTAAGGAAAAGGGAACCGGAAGCTGAACAGGCTGGGATTTAATAAGATTCTTCTTCTTCCCACTCCATTTCGAATATGCTCCAAAAAACACAAGTTCTTCTTGATGTCATCTTTGCTCGTACCATCTTTACGTGCTACTACCATCTCTTCATTCATTCATTCATTCATTCATTCATTCATTCATTCATTTATTTACACACACACGGGAAACAAACATCCATTCGTTGAAAAGGCTTACGGCACCTGGTATTCCCAGGCGGTCTCCCATCGAAGTACTAACCAGGCCCGACCCTGCTTAGCTTCTAAGATCACACAGAATTTTTTATTTTTTTTTTAGAAACTTCACTGCACTTTACATTACATTCGACAATTTATAAATATTCCATGTCTTATAAAATATATTGCACAATGTATCCAACTAAACAATACATCAAAATAGAGAATGAATCCTGACACATAAAAACATTAAAATACATAATTACTATTCCGTCATTGAAAGGTAAAAAACAAACACATATCAAAAAAAGCTCACCAAAGTGCAATGCAAAAACCTACTAGGAACATAAAAACATTTTTTTTCTTGTAAAGCATAATAAAATCAAGAACAGCTAAACATTTTTAAAAAAGGAAACAACTCTATTACATTGTGCCTGTTATATTCTTAAAAAACATTCCTTCTTGTGTTATTTCCGTTATTGTTTATAATTTTTTTATTAAAAGTTCCCAATTCTCCTCTACCATTAAAATATTCATAAAGTGTCTCCATTTCTCTTGTCAGTTTTGTTTTAAAAAGCTTTACTATGCTTATTTCTATGTTTCTTTGTCTTTTTATTATCCTTCTTAACCATATTGTGTGTTTGGCCACTGCTAAAATGATTTGTAAAGCTCTTTTATTTTTTTTGACCGGTTCTGCTGCCCCGAATAAAAATATTTTCTCCCAGTTTGTGTTTATTTCTTCTTCTTTTAAATCAAAAGTCTTTATTATATTTTTTATTTTTTTGTTAAAACACTTTAGTTTTTCACATTTTAAGAACATGTGCTTAAAACCTTCTTTTTCTTTTCCACATATCTTACACGTGTCACTTTGTGTCAGTCCCATCTTTTGTAGCCTCATCTCATTTAAAATACAATTATGCCTTAATTTGAAATCAAAGTCCTCTAAGATTGGGCATTTTAGTGTATCTCTTATGTTCTTCCATATTTCTTCTTTATTAATCTCTTTGAACATATTTTCCCAGTATCTGTTTGATTTTGGCTCTATAAAACCTTTATCTCTAAAAAAACTATAAAAATGTTTTAAAATTGAGTCTTTAAAATCCCCTCCTCCTTGTGTGTACTCTATCACCATTTTTTCCTTCTCCTCCTTTCCTTCTCCCTCTTCAATTTTCTCCCTCCACTCTTTTGGTACACTTTGGACTAAAATGCTCAGTTCTTTCCTTATTCTTCCTTTTTCATATTCCTCATTTATTTTCCTTATTTCGTCCACAAACCCTTGGAATGGTAAGAGTCCTGGTTTTATTTCGTAAAACAAGTCCCTCACCTTTCTAAAACCCGCTTTGTACCAAGCATCTAAAAAATTCGCTCCTCCTATTTTTAGATTTTTGTTTAAAAACAACGGCTGGTTTAAAATCGCCTCTCTCTCGATTGGTCTAAAATTTAAAATGTCGCTGAATTCCCCCCACGCCTTTAAAACCTCGTTATAAAATTCCGGTATGCCCGTTATCATTTTTGCTTTTAGTTTAATCCAGAGAGCTGCGGGTCCGATTTCAAATTTTTTGTTTAGGAAATACCCCATTGTTTGCTTCCAGTCTTGTTGTCCCTCAGTTAAAAATCTTTTCACTGTCTTCACCCTGAGGGCTTTCACCCTCAGGGTGGGATCGATCAGCCCTAGCCCTCCTTCCTCCACTGTTCCGATCAGGGTTTCATATCGGATCTTTGATGGCTTGCCGTTCCAAATAAAATCTAATGTTATTTTTTTGGGATCCTTCACTACTGATAATGGCAAACAGACTGTCCCAAGGATGTACCAGAATTTTGATAATAAGAGTGAGTTTATCACTAAAATTTTTCCCCTGAGGGTTAGGGACCTCCTCCTCCAAAAGGCCAATTTTCTTTCTGCCTTCCCGATTACCTCATCCCACGTTTCTTTTGTTATTAAGTGTTCATTTGTCCCTACTCTCACTCCCAGAATTTTCATGTTTCCACTTACTTCTTTACAGGGTAACATCCTTGTTAAGGTGCTCCTCCCTCCTATACTCATGACCTCAGTTTTACCCACATTCATGCTGGCCCCAGACCCTTTGCAATAAATGTTTAAGATATCTAGGCTTTTAAAAATGCTTCGTTCATCTTTTAGCACAAGAATTGTGTCGTCAGCATATTGGTAAACCTTTGTGTGTTGTTCACCTTTTTTGCCGTCCCCCACCGGGACTCCTTGGATGTCCCTGTCGGCATTGATCGCCAAACCCCTGGGTGTATAGTAATGCCAGGGTGTATAGTAATGCCGACAGTGGACAGCCTTGTCTGATGGAGCGGGTTAACCTGATAAATTCGGTTATGAAACCGTTTGCTTTGACACAACTCTTGGCTTCTGAGTAGAGACATCTCAGACAGCCGATAAAACTTTCCCCAAAGTCGAAAGTTTCTAAAATATTGAATAAAAAGTCGTGCTCAACCCTGTCGAAAGCTTTCTCCAAGTCTATAGATAAAATGAACCCTTCCTTCTTCTCCTTTTCGATAAACCAAATTTTGTCCCTAATGCTACACACAGTGTCTGAGATGTCTCTACCCAGCACTCCATAGGCCTTACTGATTTGGATGATTGTGGGTAGAACTCTCTTCAATCTGTTTGCCATTATTTTTGCAAAAATTTTATAATCACAATTTAAAAGGCTAACCGGTCTAAAATTTTTAAAATCCATTTTATCTTCCTTCTTTTTATATATTAATTTTATTAATCCTCTTGTCATAGAGGGGCTTAAGGCTCCCCCTTTCCAGATTCCTTTGAAAATAAAATGTAAAATCGGAATTAAAACCCTCTTAAAAGCTTTATAAAATTCACACGGCAAGCCATCCAGACCAGGACTCTTACCATTTTTCAGAGCCTCCAGCGCGACTTCGATTTCTTCTGCCCTTATTACCTTATTGCATATTTTTCTATCCTCCTTGCTTACTTTTTTCTTTATCTTTTTTAGCAGATACTCTTAGGCTTCAGGGTCTGTTCCTGTCTTAGTGAATAATTTATGTTAAAAACCCGTATATTTCTTTTAAAATGCCGTTTTTATCTTATTATGATACCATTTTTGCTTTTAATTCCATCTATTTCTTCTGCTTTTTGTCTTCTTTTCTCAAGTTCAAAAAAAAACTTGTGCATCGTTCTCCCTCCACCATAAAATTTGCTCTGCTGCTTATCATTGCTCCTCTGTATCTCTTTTCTTCCAACTTTCCAAGTGTCTCTTATAGTTGTAGTATTTTGTTAACGTCCTCTACTCCATGATCAGCCTTTTTCAACTCTACCACTAGTTCGTTTTTGATTCCATTTTCCCATCTTTGCTCCTCTTTTTTCTTTGCCTTGCAGTATCTTATGGTGAACTTTTTTATGTCAAATTTTAAGTTGTCCCATCACACTCCCTCATAACCTTTGTATTTACTTATGCTTGCTATACCCATTTCAATCAGCTTTTCCGTATTTTCTATATATATATTATCTTTAAAATTTCTGTATTAAAAATCCATGTACCTGGTCCTCTCTCTGTTTCTTTAAAGTCCAGCCGAACTAAAACATAATTATGATCACTAAAAACACACCTTTTGTATAAAACCATTCTTTCCCGTCTTCTTTTTTTAAAATTGTATTAAAATGCCCTATTAAAATCACATTTTCCCATTTCTGTAACCTTTCTCCTAACGCTTTAAAAAAATCTTCTCTCTCTCCTCCTTCATTTGGTGCATGCACATTACATATGGTACATTTCTTTCCATCCTTCCTAATACCCACAGTTAAAATTTTCCCCTCATTATCACTGTAGATTTTTGCGCTTTTTTCACATGCTTTTCTTTTTATTAAAAATGTTAACCCTGTTCCCCTCTTGTTACAATTGTTATAATTTTCCCATCCCATTTTGTTTTAAAGCCCTCTGCTATCTCGTCGCTCCAATTTGTTTATTGTAATAATATGATGTCCTTTCTTTGGGTTTCTTTTATGATTGTTTATTTTTTCTGTATTTCTTCTGTAAAGTATGTTCCAAACCATTATTCCAAAGAAGTATATACATAAAAACTCTATCTTGCACATTTACTTTTTTTTTTCTTGAACAGTCTTAGTCTCTTGTTCCATACCTTTTTTTTCTTTTTCTTTTTGTCCTCTCCTTAGTTCTTGTTTTCTCAGAACTTCCAGAGTGTTTCCCCAGTTTTTTCTTTTTCTTTGGTTGTTTCAGTTGTTTTAGCCTGTTGTAGGTTCCTTCCTCGTTTTCCTCCAACTGCCTTTTTTCCTCCATTTTGTCCTCTGTTCTGTTTCCTTCCTCATCTGTTTGTTCCTCTTTCTTCTCCTCTTTTTCCTTTGTCCCTTTGTGTGTCTCGCGCATCTCTCTGCCTTTTGCCGATATCGTCGTCGTCCGTCTGATTTATTTTCTGGCCCTGGAGCTTCTGTGCTGCGGCTGGAGTGCTTTGGGCGGCCGCGACTGGAGTGCTTTGGGTGGCCTCTCCTCCTCTGTCCGGTTCCTCGTTGGAGCTCCGTGGGAAGCTTTCCCCATCCTCCATCCCCGACTGCCTCCCGCTTTCTCCTCCTTCCTCCTCCTCGTCATCTGTTGTCCCGCACTTGCACCTTATCAGGGCGCGCTGGCAGTCGGGACATTTTACGGCGTTACATTCTCGGGCGTAATGGCCTTGTTGGTGGCATTCCCTGCAGGTGAACCCCGGACAGTCCCTCAGCACATGATCCGGGCTCATACAGAGCCGGCAGATCTTCACCTGCCGGTCGTGTATTATCCCGCAGTACTGAGGGCCATCCGGGGTCTCAAACCTGGCACTGCATGGCAGTGAGACGATGTTCTTAGGAAAACGGGCTTTTATATACCTCGTTCCATCCGCCACGCTTGTGCCCGGGTAGTAACGCCGTCGCAGTGGGAGGATGGGTTCCACTCCCCACTTGGTGAGCTTTTCCAGTATCTCCGCGTCACTGATGTAAGGGGGCAGAAGGAGGAAGGAGACCATTATTTCGCTCCTGAAGGACCTCTTTGCCGCTACCCTCTGTCCCTCGTACATGAGGCCGTCCTCCAGCGAGTCGCATGCTTCTGGCGTGTCTAGCATTGCCTCGAATTGTCTGCTTTGGGCTGGTCTCAGCGCTAGCAGAGCTCCAGGGCCGACCACACCTTTATCAGTTTCATTACATTTAGTCCTGTTATGTCCTCTGTTTACAGAAGCACAGTCATTTCCTTTTTATATTCCCTGTTGTATGTTCTTTTTATTTCCTCTTGTCTGTCATTTCTTTGTCTCTTTGTTTCCAAGTCCATATTTCTTTCTGTCTTTCTGTTTTCTTCCTGTTCTTTGTTAGCTTCCTTTCCTTCGTCCAGATAATTCTTTGCTGTTTTCTCCCTCTCCATGCTTGTTTTGCTCATGTCTCTGTTTTTTTCCCCACTCTTTGTTTCCATCTTTGTTTAGCTTTCTTTTCATTTTTTCATCACCTTTTCAAAACTGTTGTCCTCGTCTGCGTTGTCTTTGTTCGTTCCGTTGTCGTTCACCATAACCATTGCGTCGTTTTTTATATCGTGATCCATTCTCGTAGTCTCATAATCCGATCCATTGTCGTTTGCCTCTAGGTCCTCCATGTTGATATCCATTTTTAAAAGGAAAAAAAAAGAGAAATAAACTTAGAAAAACTAAGCTTCGCTATAAACTGCAAAATAAGTCAAAATAAACCAAAATGTTGTTTAATTAAGCCAAAAAACAAAAACTAAATCAAACAATGAGGGAGCCTCTCTCCCTCTACTAAAGCCACTAGGCACGCTGTGTCTCACTCACAGGAAGTAGGCGGAGCTCAGGGTGGTGTGCCCGTAAGCGGGGAGCCCATCTCACTCGAACGAATTTATAGGGGCCGCTGGGGAAGAGAGAAATGGAAGCTGAAATGAGGTGGGATTTAATAAGATTCTTCTTCTTCCCACTCCAATTTGAAAAAAAAAAACGTTTTTTAAACAATTGATGTCGTCTTTGCTCGTACTGTCGTTACGGTCTGCTCCCCGACTACCATCTCTTCATTTATTTATTTATTTATTTATTCACACCTTGGAAACAAATATTCATTCTTTGAAAAGGCTTACGGCACGTGGTATTCCCAGGCGGTCTCCCATCCAAGTACTTAGCAGGCCCGACCCCGTTTAGCTTCCGAGATCAGACAGGATTGGGCTTTCTCAGGGTGGTAGAAGATGATTGATTTCATTTGCCTCAGGCTTTTCAGTGTGTACCTTTACTTCCATTATTGTTAGTGTTATTATGATTCAGATAATGTTTGCTTTTTTGTCTTTTTCTTGAATGATTTGAGTGCTTTATTTCGTCTTTGCTCGTACTATCATTATGTACTGTTTTCCGACTACCATCTATCTATTTATTTACACCTTGGAAATAAACATTCATTCATTATAGAGGCTTTTGTCTTCCTTGATGTGTACCATCATAATATTCTTGGTAACTGTGTCCAATATACAGTATCTTCTTTTATAATCGAATTTCCCAATTTGTTTGCGAAGTTGTAATTAGGATTGCATTGGTGTTTAACTCTCCCTCAGCCCCTCCTTTGTTTTTCACAAGTCAGTCAGCCAGACGCTCTCGTACCAGCAGAAGGAGATATTCATCTCATCGCCATCACCACTATCCTTTTCCTGGAGTTTATTAACGCCATTTTGCCTTCCTCTAACTTTTCTGAGGTTCAACCCAGACTCACTTCTTCCGCTCTACATCCTTCTGAGAACCTTGGAGTGATCATTGACCCTGGTCTTTCATTTGAAGCTCATGAAGATAATATTACTTGGATAGCCTTCTTTCATCTCAGAAATATTGCTAAAATAAAAAATATGATGTCAGTGCATCATGCGGAAGAACTTGTTCATGCTTTTATTACCTTGAGATTAGATTATTGTAATGCGTTACTCTCTGGATGTTCTTATAGGTGCATAAACAAGCTCCAGTTAGTCCAGAATGCAGCAGCAAGAGTTCTTACTAGAACCAGAAGACACGAGCAT
>JBCNYG010000780.1:0-11197 GCA_039654305.1 Porochilus rendahli | reverse complement strand
CGGATTTCTGAAGAAAGAAGGCCTATGTGGGAGGCACAGTGGTGTAATGGTAAGAAGGACTTGGGTTTGTGTCCTGCGCACAGCGAAGGTGTTACTCTGTGGAGTATCTCCATGTGTTTGCGTGGGTTTCTCCTGGGTATTTCGGTTTCATCCCACAGTTTAATGACATGCACATAGGACTAATTGATCGTCCCACATTGCCCTAATTGTGAATGTGAGAAGTTTTATTTGCAACCTCATTTGTTGCGTCAGGACAGGAAATTTACAGGCCAAAGTTTTCATTTATTGACCGAGTAATAATAAGACATCAACACCAGTCTGTCGCTGGGCCAAAACACACACACACACACCCATTCATACTCACAAATGGGGCAATTTGTAACAGCTAATTAGCCTAATGTGCATATCTTTGCGTTGTGCAAGGAAGCCAGAGCACCTGGAGGAAGCATGCAGGCACAGGGAGAACATGCAAACCCCATACAGAAACGCCACCATGTTGCCTCTTTTTCTTATAAAATTTCAGCTGTTTTTTTTTAAGTTCCAAATTGAATGAAATGTTTTCACCTGAAAAGAAACCTATACTGTTCTTAACGGTCCTCGCAGAGTCATGGAATCCTTATATTGGTAACAGAAAACAACATGGCTTAAACTGTAAAAGAGTACATGGTGTTTGTTTTTTCTTTTTTAGACTAAAAGTTATAAACTTTAAAATACACGTACAGTACAGACAGATTCAACAAACCTGTGTCTTTTATTTTTACCCAAAATCTTAAAAAGTCACAAGGAATATACAGCAGTCCATTTACATAAAATCTTTCTAGAACATTCATTTCTAAACTGACACATGCAGAAACATTAAAGATGATTTTTAAAATGACACATACACTTAAATATAATTTAAAGAATTACCCTTCAGTAGTTTGCAATGATTAGGCACAGCAATATCCTTTATCAGAAATGAAGGTTAATTTTCCACCACATACACTTTCATATGTCTGAATATGACTTTAAACAGTAAAATTAAACACACAAAAAACAAAACTACCCTCAAAAATTACTATACAGTAGCTTGTATTCACCCCCCTGGCATTTTTCCTATTTCGTTAGTTTACAACCTGCGATCTAAATACATATTTTTCTTAGATTTTTATTTATTTTATTTTTTTTGTAATAGACCTACACAAAATAGTCTACATGGTAAAGTGAAAATGTACTTTTAAAAAAATTTTACAAAATGAAAAAACTAAAACACATGCATGCTTATGTATTGGTATTCTCTTTGGTATAAAAGAGATCTGGTGCTACCAGTTACTTTAAGAAGACACACAATTATGTAGTTATATCACAAAAGTCACACACACACACATACATATATATATATATATATCTCACAGACCAGGTAAGGAGGGCAATAATTAGAGAGGCTACAGGGAGACCAAACGTAACCCTAAAGAAGCTGGAATGCTCTGCAGTGGAGACTAAATCTGTTCACACTTCACACAGCTGGTTGTTTTGCAAGGGTGGCCACTGCTAATAGAAAAAATTAAGCACAGGCAGGTGGGAGACTCCCCAAACCTATGGAAGAGGTTTTTCTGGTCAGAATGAAATTTAGGTTTTTGGCCATCACGGGGAAAAAACTCATGATGTCATGGTGCAAACAACACCTCTCATCACATTCCAACTGTGAAGCATGGTGGGGGCAGTATCATGCTGTGGGGATGTTTTTTTATCAGCAGGGACTGTGAAACTGGTCAGAATTGAGGGAATGAGAGAAGCAGTTTTTGCTTTGAAGAATGCACAAAAATTCCAGTGGCCAAATGTGCTGAGCCCAAAGAGCCCTAAAAGACTTGCAACTGTAATTGCTGCAACAGTGTCTCTACAATGTACTGAGTTTGGGGAGTGAATAGTTATGAATGCTCAAGTTTTGTGGAGGTTTTTATTTGTATATTTTTTGTTGATACCAAACATCCATTTTAATTCCAGGTTGGAAGGCAACAAATAGGAAAAATGCCAAGGGACTAAATACTTTTGCTTTCCACTGTATGTTTTCACCATTTTCAATAATGAAAAATGACTATCTGAGAATGTCTGCATATTTACGGTGGATCAGTTTATTATAACACCGGCGTATTCAGGTTTCTCTCCACTGATGATCTGAACCTGCGCTGCTCCGACTGTGTTAACGTGTTACGCAATACAGAAAGTGACGAGATCAGGTTCAGTCTGTGGAAAGACAGAAGAGCAAAATTACAGACGACACACATCTCCGAATCGGAGCTCTTTCTTTACACCGTGTGTTGTTCTGTAAAGATACAAAACAAATCTGTTCTTCTACATGCTCTAACCTGATCCACCTGCTTCCTCTCACAGTCCTGACGTCCTTCAGAAATCACCTTCTCTTCCTCCTAAAGAGAAAAACTCAGAACTCACACACCTGGTGAAGTGGAAGTGGTTTCTCCAGTACTGTGTGAAGGAATGCTGAGCTGATGATATCTATCTATCTATTTATCGATTAATTGATTGATTGCTTATCATTCAATTTAATTCAATTCAATTTTATTTGTATATGTTGGGACTTGTACCAGAGAGAACAGGCTGACCCAAATGCAAGACAGAACACGATAGATCAGGTGCAAACAAAACGTGATCCTTTATTGAGGATAATGTCAGTGAAAGTGTACGAGAAGACGTGAAGGCGGGATTGTGGCGCGACTAGATGAAGCGTGGTGCTCATAGATGGCTCAAAACGATCTGGCAGGGGACCAAGGGAGGGCGCCGGCTTATATACCTGAGGTGGCTGATGGGGAGCAGGTGTAGGAAATTAAGGTGGAGCCGGTAATTACAGCCAGTGCAGGGGGGAACTCAGGACACCTGAAAAAGGCAGACAGAACCAGAAACATGAGACATGACATGATCAAGGCTTCCGGCAGTTTTTAACAGTACCCCCCCTCTAGGACCGGCTCCTGACGGGCCTGCAGTGCTACGATCCTGTTCCTCAAAATCCTTAATCAGACTCCGGTCGAGAATAAAACTAGCGGGGACCCAGGAGCGTTCTCCAGACCATAGCCTTCCCAGTCTACAAGATACTGCCTGCCTCGCCCCCTCTTGCGTACTGCCAGGAGCCTCCTGACCGTGTAACCTGGTCCACCCTCTACCATCCTTGGTGGCGGTGGGGGCTTGGTGGGAGGTACCAGATGGCTCTCTTGGAGTGGTTTGAGCCTACTCACATGAAAGGTTGGGTGAACCCGGAGGGACCTGTGGAGTCTCAAGCGAACAGCAGCTGGGTTTATCACCTTGGAGATGGGAAACGGGCCAATGAATCTGGGAGCCAGCTTTCTGGAGGGGACCCACAGGGGAAGGTCTCTGGTGGACAGCCATGCCTGTTGGCCTGGAGAGTAAGTGGGGGCCGGGCAGTGGTGGTGATTGGCCAAGATCTTCATGCGCTGTTGTCCCTGGAGGAGCAGCCGTCTGACTGCGGCCCAGACCTTCCGACATCTCTTTACCAGGGCTTGGGCCGATGGGACTGTGACCTCCTTTTCGTTGGCTAGAAAAAGGGGAGGTGGTAACCGTGGGCGGCCTGGAAGGCCTCGCTCCAGGTGGCCTGATTCTGAGATACCAGGCACCTGAGGCAAGTCTCCAGGTGCTGGTTGAGTCACTCCGTCTGACCATTGGACTCGGGGTGGTAGCCGGTAGACGATAGGCTGACAGTGGCCCCCAGACAGTTACAGAACTCCTTCCAGAAGCAGCGCTTGTGATCGGGTATCGACACGACCAGGGCTGTGGTGAATAGTTTTTTGAGTCTTTGGAAAGCCTCTTCGGCCTTAGGGGTCCACTGGAAGGCGGCCTTAGGGGAGGTCAGCGCATGAAACGGGCCGCCACGGAGCTGAAGTACCGAATGAATATTCTATAGAAGTTGAAGAACCCCAAAAACTGCTGGACCTTTTTGCATGGGGTGAGGGCTGGCCAGTTGGACACGGCACTAACCTTCTCTGGGTCCATCCAAATCTGGTTAGGGGCTATGATGACACCCAGGAAGGAGAACGAAGTGGCGTGGAACTCACACTTCTCTGCCTTTACGAAGAGGCAGTTTTCCCATAGACGCCTCAGAACCTTTCGAACGTGGTGCTGGAGGGTGGCGATATCAGGGGAAAAAACCGATTTGTCATCCAGGTAGACAAAAACAAAGTCGTTCAGGAACTCACGCAGCACCTCATTGATAAAGCCCTGGAAGACAGCAGGAGCGTTAGCCAGACCGAACAGCATTACAAGGTATTCGTAGTGCCCCGTGGGGGTGTTGAACCCGGTCTTCCATTCGTCCCCCTCCCGTATCCTTACCAAGTGGTAGGCGTTCCGCAGGTCCAACTTAGTGAATACCCAGGATGGGCCCTGGATGCATCGCGCACCGGGGAGGAGTGATCAAATGAACGGGTGAGTGCCTTTTTAAACGCCTCGTAGTTCCGGCAAACTTCCGCGTCTCGGGACCACTCGGCCATGGCCCATGCTGCCGCCCTCCCGAAAGATGGGAAACCAGAAATGCCACTTTAGCTTTTTCCGAGACGAAGGCGGCTGGATTGTTCTGGTAGTGCAGCTCGCATTGTACCAGGAGGGAGCGGCATCTCCCATATTCACCTGAGTATTTATCTGGCAGCGCGAGGCGAACGGGACGCAGGGGGTGGTAGCGGCGGGCAGCGCGGCGGGTGGTGGAGGGCATTCCGGCGTACTTGGCAGTGGAGCAATGGTTGCTCGAGGCTGGCGGTGAGTTGGAGCAGCTGAGGTTACAATAGATAGCTGGGTATCGTGGAGACTGATCTTCTCCTCCTGGGAGCGCAGAGCCTGGCTGAGCGGGTTTCTGTCTGCTGGGTCCATTTCTGCCCAGATCGTAATGTTGTAACTGGTACCAGAGAGAACAGGCTGACCCAAATGCAAGACAGAACATGACAGATCAAGTGGAACAAAACGTGATCTTTTATTGAGGATAATGTCAGGGAAAGTGTACGAGAAGACGTGAAGGCGGGATTGTGGTGCGACTAGATGAAGCGTGGTGCTCATAGACGGCTCAAAAACGATCTGGCAGGGGACCAAGGGAGGGTGCCGGCTTATATCCCTGAGGTGGCTGATGGGGAGCAGGTGTAGGAAATCAGGGCAGAGCCGGTAATTACAGCCAGTGCAGGGGGGAATTCAGGATACCTGAAAAATGCAGACAGAACCAGAAACATGAGACATGACATGATCAAGGCTTCCGGCGGGTTCTAACAGTATCATTTGCATTTAGCCACAGCAGGTTGCTTTGTTGCTTTAGTCCTGAACTGAAATACAGAAATGAGATACTACAATTTCTAATTATCTTGAATGCAACACAAAAACACAACAAAGGCCTGCAGCTCTTACATGTAGGCAATCAAGTCTGTGTTTCACTCTGGTCTCCTCTGTGACGGATGTTGTTTCGTTAATTTTACCCTAATCAGATTCAACAAGAAAATTGTGTCATGTTAAGTTGCACCACTACAAAACAGCCAGTGAGCTGCTGCTGTGATCAAGACAGTGCTAGACCTCATGTGGCTGGAGTTCCCTCATGGCCATGTCTAATTTAAATAAAACATTTTGTATATAGTATTAATATTTTATAATAGAATTATTATCTCTAAGGACAGGGCACTGTCAAGGTGCTGTTGAATCTGTCAACTTACCATCTACAGATTACAGGTCTCCTAGAGGACAGAGGGGTTAAGTGTACTCCTGGGAATTGATCATGTCTTTTGTTACATCTAAAAGACGTCGGAAAAATGAACAGCGTAAGATTCTTTAATGTTAACTAGCTGACTTGGAGAAAAACCTATTCCAGACCTAGTCCAGGAACTTACGGCGACTCGTACAGCATTGAATACTCTTTTGATCAAAGAACCCACCCTGAAATTTGCCAGGTAGAGGTTGTATAAGCCAATCTTGTTAAAAAAAATCTGACTGTCAGACTATTGTCTCTGTTACAGATTCCAATGGTGCTAGAGTATTTAATACCAAGTCTTTCAATTAGGAATTTGCATTATTTTACTATAATTTGTATAAGTTTGAACAGTCTGATAATGTCCTAATCCTCATGCATCTGGGTTTTATTTTTTAAATTTAAAACTCCCCAGAGCTACAGAGGCTCAAAAATTACAGTTAAATGCCCCTATTACGAGAAAGGAGGCTCTGCTTGCCTTAAAATCTGTCACCTGGGAAGGCCCCAGGGCCAGATAGATTTGGATATGACTTCTATAAGGAATTCAGTGGTATTCTTTTAGGCCGCTGCTGAATAAGCTTAACCACTCATTTGAAAGTGGAATCTTGCCCCAGTCACTCTAAAAAGGCCATTATTTCTCCTATACTTAAAAAAGGAAAATGCCCAGACAATCGCTCTTCTTATAGGCCAATAGTCCTACTTAACACTAATCAAAAACTGCCCTCCAAAATATTATCTATATTTGGAAAAGGTGTTGCCTCATGTTATAAAGGCAGCTCACACTGGTTTTATCAAGAGTCAGAACTCTTGTGATAATATGAGAAGACTCCTTAATACTATTCAGCTATCCCAGAGCTAATGGACCCCGCCCTCATGCTTTCTCTTGATGCCGAAAAGGCATTTGACGGGGTCAAATGGTCATACTTGTTCTATACTTTGGAGGAATTTGACTTGGGTGACAATTTTGAACACTGTTCAGGGTTTTGTATAACACTTTGATGGCCGCAGTCCTGAGTTAAGGGCTTAGATCTAGTAACTTTCCCCTCCATCGTGGGAACAGACAGGCCTTTAGCCCCTTGCTTTTTTGACATTGAAGTAGAGCCACTGGCCCAAGCAATAAGACAAGACACTCTAATCTCTGGTATTTTCACTGGGAAGAGGGAACATATAATTAATTTATATACATGGACGATGTGTTAATACACCTTTCGCGTCATCAGACCTCCATTGCTCGTTTGATTAAAGTCATCTCATCGTTTGGTGGTTTTGTTTCGGCTTTGAAGTATGGTATAAATGAGGACGCCTTGTCTTTACAGACATCTAAGAAACACATCAGTGTTTTCTATAAAACTCTTAAGTTTTTACTCACCCCTCTCCTCTCTACCCACTAAGCAAGCCTGGGAAAGAGACTTAGGTAATTCTATAGATGAGGCTGACTGGCAGGAGGTGTGACTCTATATCTATTTGTAACCAAACCAAATCCATTCAGTAAGACTGTGCATAGTACATATAAAACACCTGTTCTCAAAAACTAAATGGATGCTAATGGCTCCCCACTCTGCTGGAAGTGTAACTCTGAAACTGGTGACTACATTCACTGTTTTTGGACATGTGTGAAGCTACATTTGTATTGGTCTGATATTGTAACTGAACTGTCTACTATTTTTGGTGTTTCAATACTGATGGACCCCATGCGCCTCATACTGGGTTTTCCAGATACACATATAATTAACGCCAAACACAAGAGGCTGTTCAATATACCGACTTCTGCTGCTAGGAAGAACATCTTGCTTTTTTGGATCAAGGACGCTGCTCCAAGAAAAAAGTCGTGGCACAATCTTATAATTGACTGTATTCCTAGTGCATACATTACATGAATGGTTCACTCCACAGTGGACATCCATATACATTTGCACATGCATCTACTTAATGAACATAAGTATACATAAAAATACAATGAGCTCCAACCCAACTAAAAAACAAACTGAAATCGTTTAGGGACGAGAAGTTAAAATAAACTACTTAGATAATGTGGTTGCACAAGTGTGCACATTCACATGACTGGGGATGTGGCGGTGTTCAGAATTACATTCAAACTCATGTTACATGGGAGTCAGCACACACCTGCCAACATCTAACGTACCTCTGAATAACCCCAACTAAAGTTCAGCTATTCTAGTAGGCTTTTCCTGACATTTTTGTGGTCACTTCTTACAGATCAAACTGTGGTCTTCAGATAGCTTCCAGTGCAACATTGTTCAAAGATATCAGTCAGGAGAAGGGTACAAAAGAATTTCTCATTAAATGAGAAGAAAACTGGTCAGGGAGGCTGCCAAAAGCCAACAGCAGCATTGAAGGAACTGCAGGAATTTCTGGCAAGTACTGGCTGTTTAATACATGTGACAACAATCTTCACATATCTGGGCTATGGGGTAGGGTGGCAAAAACATCCCAGTCCGACTACCGTACATATGTGGGAAAATGTGTATCACGAAACCAAGGTTGTTATTTTTGGCCATGATTCCGAAAGGTACAGTGAAGCATGGTGGTGGCAGCATCATGCTTTGGGCTGTTTTTTTTTCAGCTGGAACTGTGGCCTTAGTCAAGGTGTAGGGTATTGTGAACAATTAGGTAATTCCATGCAAAATCACCAGAAGGCTTCAGACTGACAATCTCAGATATTCTTCATAATTTTTGATGTCCTTGTAACCAATAACTACTGTGCAAAATTTTAAGCCAATATCCCCACTAGTTTTGGAGATATTGAGCCTACAGAAAGGGGGCGTAGCCACATATTTAGTAACATCCAAAGTTGGATGGCTAATAACTAAAAACTGGTCACACTAAATGGTTCCAATTTTCACACATTATTCATTGATTAAATAAATCTGTGTACCAAGAAGAATGTAATTTGAATGCTTATTTAAAAAATCTGACAAAGTGTAGCAGAAAACATATTAGTTCAGTGAAAACAGCAAGGTCTAATTGATATATGTTGCAATGATGAGTTGGTGCTCTGAAGGCAACTATTTAATTCAATCTATTTAATGTAGAAGGTTTTATAACATGCAATAATGCCATTCACAAGGTTACATCATATGCTACATCATAATTAAAACATATTGACTTGACTGTATATATGTAGTATATTTATAAATATAGTATATGATTTACAAGTATTGCACAAGTCAATTATATTTTTAAGTCAATTTAAGTTTATTTATCTAGACTTAAAATGTCTAGTTGAAGCGTTTGAATAATTGGTCAATTTCCTTTGCTACTCCGGAAGGAACTCTGTATTGTTTATCAGTTGATGTGATTGGTGCATCTATAATCTTTATGATGTGCATCAGTGGGACCCAACAGATATTTTTTCTGCTGGGCCAACTATAAGACTTTGCAGGACCATGAGAATGCAAAAATTGTACCTGCTGTAGGAAGTAGACACTTTTGACAGACAACCCTGAGCTGCTGGATGAAGAGGAATAGCTGGCCGGCCTTCATCAGAACCAGTGACAAAAAGGGCTTGTGGAGCTGCCTCAGGGATCAGGTAGAAGCTGCATGGTTGTAGGCTGAGCCTCACTGGTCAGGAGAGACAACAGCTGCAGCGGTTTCTTCTTTTCTGGCTACTTTCATGCCGTGGCCACCTGCTTGAACCCCTAGATGTAGGTTTCAGCCTTGATTTGTGGCCCTGATGGGATGGCGGTGGTACAGCAACTTATGATCGTCCAGCTGATGGTGAAGGACGACTTTTGCTGCAGGCGGCCATACAGGTGTCGGTGCCACATGCTTGACGTTAAGTCTTGTTAAGTCTACAGGTTGATGGTACGTGTTGCAGATTCCATTTTTGTGGACCCAATGTCTCAGGTTTTGCCACCAGTGTTGGTGACTTCCAGCTTCTAGTTTTCACTCTAAACTTTGTGTTCTCGAAACCACACATGCACTCACCCACATTGCTCTATATCTGCTCTGATTCTTCACCTTCTTCGCTTTTTTTCTTCCTTTTTTCTTTGACTTACTTTTTTTTTCTTCCAGACCCCACTATTTTGGAAATAGCTCCCATTGGCAAAAACACATTGAAATTTAGCATACACACCTGTTCAAGTCACAGTACTCAGTAACTAAGGCTTGGCACCAGGTGTGACTATAGCCTGATCATATATCACATATTAGATATATATATAGAGTTGTGCATGGTATATATTTTCCCAAACATACACAAAATTTTGGTTGGTGTATGGGGCTCACCAGACAAACAGTTTTGTAATGTACATTGCATTAGCAATGCTCAACAGGAAGTGAGGTAGTTTGCATTAAGTGCGTTCTTACGTGTGATATTTTAACATAGTCATCCTAGTTGGTTTACATCGGACTCAGAAAAAATCGATTCATATCTGAATCGCAATTCTTATTTGCTAGCATTCTGAATCAATCCAAAATTTCAAGAATCGTTGTTTAAAAACACGTTATTTCAAACATTTTCAACCTTACTTACAGCACGTACCGTTTGTCCAGACACGGCCTCCGTCGTGAATTGCTCCACTGAGTGGCGAGTCCAGAACTTGCTTTTAGCCTTATTTTTACATGAATGAGAAAAAAGAAATAAAGCCAGCGCCCTCTTCGCTGAAGGCAAATGATTGGGTGCACTGCGGATTTTACAATTTTCGGGATTAGAAGGAGCTTGACATGACATATGTGTTGTGTAAAATCTGCAAAATAAAAGTCAAGTATTTTGGAAACACTTCAAAACCCCAAGCCCACATCTTTTGCCATCACACAGAGCTAAAAGAAACGGAGCTGCAGACACGACCTACTCCTGACCAATGCACACTCCATCACTTCAGTAAACTCCCAGCCAACTCTGAACGAGCAAAGCCGATAAGTATATCTACAAAACCAGTTGTCTAGTAATATAATTTCTTTCTTTCTTATGGAAGAGTTGTTCCTAGCTTCTAGAATAATGTAGTTACTTGTGAAATTAGCATCCTTTGTTTGTAATGGTTATGAATTAAATTCGGTTTGAATCGAGAATCAAAAATCTTATGTTAGATTCACATCCCTAGAAACACCCTTGCTGAGCTGAGGGCTTGAACCTAGGACCTTCTTGCTGTGAGATGAGCATGCTAACCACTATGCTGCCCAACATACTGACTGTGTGTGCATACACAACCCAGAGGTTGAGAAAACACACAGGAGAAAATCTGACATAACTTTAACTTTCCTGTTAATAGCAATTTTTTAAATACCTGTTTTCCTGTTAAGACCAAGTGTTTTAGATTATTAGCCATACTTTTACCTCAACATACTTGTCAGAATTATTTTTTTGGCTACCATTGCCTACAATAGCATTGTTCATTACACTTTCACTAAAAGATTTTTTTACTAAAAAGACTACTTAGACAAAAGTGGTGGTGTCAAATCTTTACTGCACACTACTGTATGTGTGTGTGTGTGTGTGTGTGTGTGTGTGTGTATACA
>JBCNYG010000693.1:0-11206 GCA_039654305.1 Porochilus rendahli | reverse complement strand
TGTATATATGTGTGTGTATATATATATATGTATATATTTATATTTTTATATATATACATACATATATACATACATATATAATATATATATATATAATATTAAAACAGTTTGATAAGATCTCATTGATGTAAACAAGAGCTTACTTTAATTACTGGCAAAACTGTCTTCTATATAATTAAGTTTTCTATACAAATAAGTTTTATACCATAAACAACATTAAAACATACAGCACTGTTGGAAGAAAAATGTTGCAAATAACATGACATGATGTGGGATAATTACACTGTTTTAATTAATTAATAACATGTATTTATTCTGCACTATGCATTCCATAACAATAAAATCAACACACAGATATTATATCATGTTATTTTCCAAATAAGCCCACAGATCTCTTTCTAGTTGCATGAAATTTTCTTTATACTCACTTCCCCCACTGTTTCTATAGCAAAAACCCCCATGATGTTGACCAGATCTCCCCCTCCTGAAAATAGCACAACAGGCTACTGAGCTGGAAATGATGGAAAAGAAAAATATACATGTCATGTGACTATCTAACCAATAATATGTAATCTGTAATATACTGTAGAAATCAAGTATAATAATCAAACACTGAAAATCCCACGAATGCCTGGAAATAAGGGAAATTAAGTAGGACTACAAGGCTGACGTGAGACTGAAACCTGAACTGAAACAGGCTGTGGATTCTGCTGGCTATCAGAACTTTGGATGTCCATAGTACAGGTAAGCAGACACCTATTTTCAAAGTCTGTCTTAGAATCTGTGGTTTGTAGAATACGGCAGCCTTGGTGAAGAAGGAGGAAGTTAGTTGGCCTTACGCCAAAAACAAAAGGTGAAAAGTATTATTGTAAATCTCAAAATATAGCAGATGAGAATGGGCAGAAAGGCATTAAGAAGATAAGTGATATCAGAGGAAAATCCCTGACTAGAATAATAGGCCAGGTGGTACCAAGTTGAAATTCCTAGCCAGGCTGTGGCAGGAGGATATTGTCCCAGGAAGTTGTATAAGGGATGGTTTGGTGAGTCACTGCCCAGAAATAAGTTAAGGAATTTGTAGAACTGGGCAGGGTGGGACCTGAGGTATATGTGTTGACAGTGCTGTGTTTATGTCTATTTTAAGGATTTCAATGTGTTGTAAAATGAAAAGTTAGTGTGGAGTTGTGAACTGGTTGTATATTGGTTGTGTTGGAAAACTCACTAAAAGTATAGCATGCATTAAGAGTGTCTGCCAGCAGTGAAGAGAAGACGTAAGAGATTTGAGAAGAGATTGTGGAGTAAAGAAGTTTGGTTTGGAGTTGGAAAAAGTTGGGCTAAGGAAAGAGGTGTCTGAGTGGTCGAAAAGCGAGAGTGAAAAAGGATGGTGAATAACAAATACATTTAACAGGCACATGCTAAAAATAGATGCACGCTCACACACATAGAGGGGATAAGATTGCGCACACACTTAATCGTGCACAAACATTAGAGCTGCGCACACACGAGGACACAGACAAAGGAAGTGACCATGCATGCAGCTGCACACACACAAAATAGAGGAAAACAGCTGTAGAACTTACCACAAAGTTAGAGGGGTGAAAACGGAAGTTAAAAATCAAACCTAGGACATGGCTTTGCTGAGAAAACAATAGTGAAAGTGTAAATGATATGATAACTTGGCTAACTGACTTTGACAGATGATTGCTTGAAGAGACAAAAGGGATTAGGACTCATTTTTGGGACGAACGTTTTAGTAGAGACGAGAGAGGTGTAGAATCATATCAGACAGAAGGGAATATTAGATATAAGTTGTGGTATTTGACAGATTGTAGAGGTTTGGAAGAGCTAAAATGCCAGTTCCCTGATATACTTCAGGTATTCAGGAGGATAGACTTCAAGCTCTCTGGAGACCTAGCTTATTAGGCCCAATATTAAAAGGATTATTAGAACGACCTGACCCAAGAAACAGGTGTGCAACATTTTCAATGTTTGATTTTATACCAGATACTTTCACAGAGGATAATGAGCCTTTGGTAGAACTAGTGTGGGTGAGACCATTGCAAAGGGGATTTTGTTTAGGGTTAAAGGTCACTGTTTCAGTTGAGCCCAGGTGGGTATGGTGGGAAAGAAGTCTAGCAACGTCAATAGTGGTTGACGGAGTAAATTCATTAGCTGAACCCAGTGGAAGGTGCCAATTTATACCCGATATAACAGTACAATTGTCGTGGATATATCAACCAGGAGACGCTGAACTCCCATTCCGACATCGTAAAAATACTGGGTATAGGGCTAGACAGGGGTGTGTCATGAGCAGGGAAGAGCCACCTACCATGCCAGCAGGGGTGGTCATGTCAAAGCACAGAGATGCAAAGAAGGAAATTGAAAAGTATATGAGAAAGTGGATTGACTGGACATGTGGAGAGCTGCAGTGGCCATTGATGGACACATTCAATGAAGAAATATGTGAGAAGATGAAACAGAGACTGTTGGGGTAAGATAAAGAGTGTTGGGGTGAGATAAAGAAAGAAAAGGGTGAAAAAACAGACAGAAAGAAGAAGCTAGTGAAATGGTTCCAGGAAGTGGGAAAGATACAAAGAAAACTTAAAGAAGAGAGGGAAAGCGAGAAACCATCAGTCCCACCGGCAGAAGAGCTTGTGAAGCAGAAAAAGAAACCCCCCTACAGAGAAACGCCTGTCCCCTGTAAGTCAGGGATATAGAAATATCTTTAGTGAGATGGACACATATGAGAGGTCAACTTGTAAACAGTGGATTGACAGTTCAAAGGCAAGGTGATATACAGACCACAGGAGAACAAAGAAGGAAGTGGGCAATTCAGGGGGTGCAGTGGCATGGATCCCTCATAAAGATAAAGACAAGGAGAATGGAGCAACAGGACACCAAAGCAAAGAACAAAGGAAAGGAAAGAGCTCCCCAGAGCAGAAGAGAATGCAGCGGGAGCCACAGAAACCCTGGTTTGGGATGATGAATGTGCGAGAGGGACAATAAAAAGGACTAATATCATACCACAAACTGCACCTAATGCAACAAGGCCTAAGAAGCGCAGAAAACATAATGCTGAAATGGCGTTCACTACACTATGTGTACCAGAGAAGCACCCCAGTAATGAGAAAATGAACGGACACAAATCGTAGGCCAAAAGAAGGTGGAGAAGACGAACATCACTACAACCAAGGTGGTCAAAATGATGAGGACTGCCGATAAAAAGTGATCAGAGGAAAAGGACTGAACTTCCAATAATGGAGACATAGAAGAAAAACCTGGGACAGCAAATGCTCCAAAGAGAGTTGGATTGATGAGGAAGTAGAGGATGTATAATGTGTGGAAGGAAAGCTGAGACCGCCCCGTCTGTAAAGTCACATATTGAACACAAGCTGGAAAGGATAAATGACCAAGTGGCTGAAATAGAGCACAGCTTCCTGAAAGTGAACAGGCTGGACATAGAGTCACATGAAAAGGTGAATGAAGCACTTGAAGGAATGAACAGACACAACAGACAGCTAAATCAGATACGACAACAGATAGAACATGAAGGAAGAGCAAAAAGAGAATTGCAACAGACCGTGTACAGGATGCAGCAGGCACAGAGCGAATGTGCAGTAAACAATAGAATAAGACAGGAGGTGGATAAAAAAGAACTGAAAGAGTTTCAAGAAAACTTACAGAGGACTTGAGAAGACTTAAAGTCCAAAACCAAGAAAAGAGGGGTGAAGAAGGTGTTCCCAGTCAAATCCATGAAGCTGAGGTCAGACACGCTCGGACAAAGCGACTCCGAAGTAGAGTGTGAAGTAGAAAATGATTTCAGGAGTAATTGAGTCCGAGCTACCAACAGGCTTTCAAGTACCAGTGATAGTGAAAGGCCATGACGTGGCCTATGTCCCATGGTTATTCATGGACCTGACAGGACTGATTAGCAGACTGCCTGTCTGTGTCTGCCCGCCTGTCTGCCTGTCTGTGAAGGAGCACAAAGATGGATTACAAGATTTGAAGAACAAACAATGGGACAAGTATTAGCCATAGGAGACATCAAAGCAATATGGCCACAAATGCTGGGAAAAGCAAAAATTATTGAAATATTCACAAACACCGGCTTGGTGAAAGCAGCCAAAGAACATGGATATGATGCAAGAATGACGAATAACTACCAAAATCAACTTTGGGCCCTAAGACAAGTATACACAACCAGGGCGGATCCCTGTGGGGCCTCCCCCGGGGAGCATGTGAAGAAGCCCAGAGAAGCCAGAGGGGGAGCTGGTGCAATATATGACCTTACTGCACCCCGCTCAAGAACCTACCATCTTAGTGATGGTGGGAGGGCAGATTCAGGGACTGTTTCTGATTGACACAGGTGCGACATATATAACTAGCTCCCCCTCTCTAGCAAAGCAGTAAAAACAGTAGGCTTCTCAGGGAAAACACATAATTCATGACTTACTGAGCCACAAGAAATAGAAATACAATGAATAACAGTTCAAGCACCAATACTATATTCTCAAGACACCTCAGTGAATTTGCTTGGCAGAGATGTGCTCTGCAAAATGGGAGCTAAGATACACTGTGGAGAAACAGGAGTGTGGATAGAGATTTCAGATTGTTTGATCCAGCAATGCCTTATGATGGAAACAAAATTGGAAAAATGTGAAATGGACAGAGTGCACTGGATGGAATTAAATAATTCACCAAAAGAAACTTATATGAACAATGGCGACTATGGATAATGCGACCAGAATGCGACCTCACTATCAACCAACCAGAGAACCGTGGCACTGTATAATGATATATGACAAAAAAAGCCATGTGGGATGAATTGGTGGCACCAACAACATATATCCTTAAGACTATGAATATTGTGATAGGACCCTAAGGGGTTGCTGCTACTATCTAGCTACCAGTTCAACTCAGTTACTGGTACCAAGTCACTGATGCTGCTCCCCATGTCTCCCTGCTGATTGGGCATAATTTTAAATTCAAAGACTTAGGGACAATGGTGAAGGAAGCAAGTCAGGTAACACACTGGACACAAGTTGAACAAAGAGTTAGCATATCACCAGATAGAAAGTTTCTCAAGATAGAGCAGAGCACAGCAGACAAAGTAAAACCACAAACCATTTTGATAAATAGGACAGAGGATGTGAGGATAGAGATGGACAAAAGTAAACAACTAACCCAGCAGGTAGAAAGTCAAGCGGTTACAGAGGAGGAAAGGGAGGATGCACTAGAACAGATATCGGAACAACTTTGGACTAAGCATCCCACAGATGTAGGGCGAGTAAAATCTGCAGGATTCGTAAAAATACAGCTTAAACCAGGAGCATGTTTACCATATTAAAAGCAGTACCCATTGTCACATGATGCAATAATAGTATTGGAGGGTTAGTGGAAGCAGGACCCTTAATTCCCACAAACAGCCAGTGCAACACTCCCATCTTCCGAGTCAGAAAACCAAATTCAGATAAATGGAGACTGGTCCATGATCTAAGACCAGTAAATAAAGTAGTAATAGCAGAAAAAACAGTGGTCCCTTATCCTCACACCCTATTGTCTAACATCCCAGAAGGTACAAAATGGTACACAGTAATTGATCAATGTTCTGCACTTTTTAGTGTATCATTACATCCAGATTTTCAATTTCTATTTGCCTTCTCATATGGGGGACACCAGTACACATATAAAAAAATTACCCCAAGGGTATTGCAAAAGCCCCTCAGTCTTCAACCAGGTCTTAGCTAAAGATGTGGCTGACCTGGAGGTGGGATATACAGTCCTTCACTACATGGATGACCTTTTGATTTGCAGCTAAACAAAAGAGCATTGTGTACAGGACACTGTGACGGTCCTAAAAACTTTGGCGAAAAATGATCACAAAGTAGCTAAGGAAAAATTGCAATTTTGCCAGCCAAAGGTGGAATATTTAGGTAAAACGCTCAAAGGCACTACAGGAAAAATCTTCCCAGAACATGTGGAAGCAATTCACAAGGCCCCAGACCTCAAACCATCCAACAAATGCTATCCTTCTTGGGCTTAGCTGGATTCAGTAGACTGTACAATAAATCCTGCAGATAGGATAATACTCCCACAAGAAGGAGACCCACATGATTTAAAAGCAGAGGCACTACCCAATGCTCAGCATGTTTTTTTTGTGGATGGATCATACAGTAGTCAAATTTAATGATGATTTCACCACATTCAAGGCACTAATGACGATGACAGTACCAGCAGGCTTGCTCATTAGGAATGTATAGGGGGTTGTAGAGAAATTTTTAGATTCCTCCCTAATTTAATTTTACTATGTAAAGCTGCTTTGCCACAATGTCAATTGTAAAAAGCGCTATACAAATAAAACTGAACTGAATTGAATTGAATGTGTTTTGGCCAATCTGGGCACAAAGAGGTTTCCAGAGAGCTGATGGATTGTAAATGTGCCGGCAATTTCAGATTTATTAGAGGCAATGATGCTCCCCAAAGAACTGGCAATTGTGAAATGCAAAGCCCATAAAACAGATTGAGAATGGGTTGGTAGAGGGAATGCAGCAGCTGATGAAGCAGCTAAGAGGGCAGCAATAGGAGAAGAAACATGCATAATAGGTATGATGGAGGCGGGAGAACCGGGTGAAGCAGAACAGATGCAGGTAACAATGGATGATATTAAAGATTTTCAAGGGCAGCCACAGCAGCAGAAAATGAGTTGTGGAAAAAGCGAGGAGCAGTTTTGGACCCACAGTCAGAGGTGTGAAGAAGTTGTGATGGAGTATTGGTAGCCCTGTTAGCCCTTATTCCAATGCTAGTAAAAGAAACATATTGAATAGATCCTTACGATCACAGAAAGATCAATTCAAAAAGACTAGTGGTCCCCATACTTAGCTAGTATGGTGGACAAAAAGAGTGTTTGAGCTTTGTGCAACACGCAATGTCAGAAAGCACTTCACAGCACCCATCAGTCATATACCCAAACCAGACGGACCATTCAGACACCTAATGATTGATTTTGTGGACATGACAAAAAGGAGGGAAAGCAAAAGGTACATTTTAGTGGTGGTTGACCGATTCAGTAGGTGGGTAGAGGCACAAGTTACAGCTAAGTGCGACACTAAAACAGTGGCAAAATTCTTCTGCAGAGAAGTGATTCCCCGTTTTGGTATCCCAGGCCAGCTAAGCTCAGACAACGGTAGCCATTTTGTGAATGATGTAATAAAAAGTATAACAGAGGCTTTATGTATAACACACCGTTTGGGGTGCGTATACCACCTCTTTGAGGAATCTTTGAACCAAATTGAACTGGGTACAGGCGTTGCCACTAGCGCTCATGAAAATGCGATTACAAACTAACAGAAACACATATTTGACACCACACAAGATGTTCACAGGGAGGCCAATGCCAGTAGCGTTTACGTGGGGATCCTATAAGGGCCCCGCCCTGGAGCATCTAGAAAATGAAATGGCAAGCTATGTATAGCATTTGACACAAATACACAGAACTTTGTATTCACACGTCAGTGTAGCCACACACGGGGCGAGAGTAGAACAGTAAAAAGTAGATAATGTTTATGTAGATAAATGTACATAAACTTCTGTAAATAGGCTGAAAATTATGAAATTGCACATGAAATATGAATTAATTGTAAACAATGTAAACACAACACAGGTTATCATATGCTAACTAGCAACAAGCTAAACAGAGAGTGAGCCAATACTACACTTCACTACTTCCACATCACACACACACACATTGTCTCTAAAACATCAAACAGGCATGGAACATACAGACGGTGCTTCCCAAGGCACAACATGGAGAGAAACAACAAAACGGGACTCTTGAACAAAGTGAGATCTCTCCCGAGAGGAAACCAGCATACCCAGCATACCCTTCCCTTTTCCTGATAATGTAACTTAACACCATAATAGTTTGTTGTGTTCCCAGTGGTCAGAGGACTCTGTATCCAGGCGACGGTTAAACAAATGAATGTGCTGATATATTCAACAGAGACTGAGGGGCACAGCCCCTCTTAACAAACATGCTAGATGACGTGGGTAATAAGGACTTAGAGACTGGTGAACGGGACCCCGGTCCCGATTCCTTTGTCCTCGAGGACTTGGCATACTGTCCTTAAAAACCATCCTGATTATTGTACAGATGGTTGTCTTTATGTTGCTTTAGTGTGTGTCTTCTTTCGTCGCTAGCCTTGTCTGTAAGTCCGTGTGTGCCTTTTATAAATGTTGTGTGCAGGACTCATGGTGACCTCTGTGACTAGTGGCTAAACTCTCCATCCTCTACAGTGTGAACACCATCACCACAGGTGGAGTTACCAGCTCCTGAAATGGCGGTGGATGAGCACGGCATTTGTCAAGTGGGTCGTCCATTCTAAATAGTCTGTGAGGCATGTGAGGCATTCCAGGAGGATCTGGACTTTGTGTTTGGCTTCCCAAAGGACCCTGATCCCCGTTGGAAACACTTTTATTCTTGCTGCACGGATACAGAGTGAACGAGTGATGTGGAGCCACTATGCCCGATTATGTTGAGAAAACGTGGTGTAACAGCTATCATATCATGGTGGTCCCGTTACGCCGCAACCTTGCCCTGACTATTCATGTTTACCCGCTCCGTCGGTCAATATCCATAGTGGAACTTTTCGGGACACAATGAGCCCATGGTTACCTTGTCTCTGACCGTGTGCTTCAGGCCACAACTGTGCAACTTGTGACTGTTTCATTTTGAGGTTATGACTTGTAGACGTCTCATTCAAAATGCCAGCTTAACTGGGTTAATGAACTCTGTGACAGGATGACTAAAGGACTCCAGTCGACACCCAGGTTTCATAGATTTTCTCGGCACCCCAAAGATTCAGATGTTATTGCCACCAAGGTTTCAAAATATTGGCATAAGACAAAGATATGGGCCACACTACAGTCCCGTCAAAGGATTATGGTGCCTCTATCATGGTGGATCTATGACCTGTATTGGACCCACCATTGGTGGTGGTACCAACATGCCGTGATTTTCTTTTCTAGGATACATTCTATTTGCTTGTCCTACATTAGTGTGTATATACTTGTGTGTATTATTGATTATCTGGTGATCATGGCGGATTGTTGGAATTTTCCCTCAAAATTGGCATAAAGAGCCAAGAGCCTGGCTCACCTTGTGGACAGGCAATTAGGGAAAAGGGGAGAGTAATGTAATGTGAAGTTGTTTCTGTTTTCTGTTTTTGGTTCTGTTTTTGTTGTTTCTGTTTTTGGTTCTGGTTTTTTAATGTTTTTGAAATAAGGTTTTCGTTTTTGTTTGTTTCTAAAAAAATGAAAGTTCTGGTTTTCGAAAAATTTCAATATATGTCGGAATTCAAGTATTGGAACTCCCTCTCCGAGTGGACATACGCTGGTGGAAGCACGGTTGCTCCTTTTCACGTTAGTTATATCTTAACTTATATACACTATAACTCAGTTAATACTCAAAAACTCAATCAAATTAAAACCCCAACTTAGCAGATGAGGAAGAGTAAGATATCTTTATACCAAGTTGCAGTCAATCACAAAAACAGTTCTGAGAGAGCAGCTGGTCTCTAAGGTCTGATCCCATCAGCATCAAAATCAGAATCAGCAAATTCCCCTCTGAAAATCCCTTCTTTTATACTAATTGACGTCCTTGGATGCCGTCCCCTTTTAATTTGCATATGACTAAGCATTTCCCTTTAAATCCATGCTCCTAGGCCATCTTGGCTCCACCTACCATCTTTTGCATATTTTTCTATTTCCCATTATTTTCCTGTATCGCCCTCAATGTGATGCCATGTTTCCTGTTGTGATGTGATTTTCTTCCTCCCCTACTGTGATCTCATACTGCTTGATGTGACATAGTCCTACTTAATTTCAAGTTTTTGGGAGTTTTTATAAAAAAGTTGGCACTTGCTTATAAGCGCCAGCTTCCGTGTTATCTTGTCATTTCTGAATTTGCTCCTGTGTGAACCGGTCAAATGGAGTATACTTGTTTTAGCCCTTAATGTACCAATGATCACTTTGTTAGTTTACCTAGATGCATGTCATGGGTTCTTAGGCCTTTAAGTGTTTTTAGTGTTTGATTTTTATAATTGATTACTAAGTTATATTACAGATTACATATTATTGGTTAGATAGCATATGACATGTATCTTTTCCTTTTCCATTGTTTCCAGCTCAGTCAGCCCATATGACATGTATCTTTTCCTTTTCCATTGTTTCCAGCTCAGTCAGCCCATCGTGCTTTTTTCAGGAGGGGGAGATCTGGTCAAGATCACCATCTCCATTACCATCTGGCCCGTGCTAATCCCAACCTTTTGGATTTTCTGGAGTTCCTTTCTGCCACCTGGTTCCAGCCTGGATCCCCTGGGTCTCAATCCAGGTCCCCTTTTTATCCCTTCCAACTTCCAGTTACCACTTGAGACCAGTCAACTCAAACTATGCCTGAAACCCAAGATCAGTCTATTCATGTGTGCTATTGATATTTTTCTCCATGGCCAGAGTCTTCTCCAGACTCTCCCTTTAGCCCCCTTTGTTCTCCAAAGTACTCTTCTTCAGAGCCTTCTCCTCCACATTCTCCTATGGAGTATTTCCCTGATTAGCCCAATTACAATTCTGCCTACACACCCACGTCCCCTGCTAATGAGGACACTCCTTCTTCCACTACTGATAAGTAAAGAGAGTCTCCTTAACTATAAAAAAGCTTTAAGTGCTTCTAGAGCAATATATTTCTCAAATCTAATAGATAACAAAAATAATCCAAAATACTTATTTAATATTGTTGCAGAATTAACTAGGAATAAGACCTTAAATAAAACACGCAGACCGTCAACCTATAGTAGTGATGACTTCATAAACTTTTTTAATGTTAAAATTTAAAATATCAAGCAAAAAAATGTATTCCCCAAACTTAGTCAGAAACGTCATTAACTAAAACAGTAAACAATAAAACACCACCATCAGCTCAGCAACTAGAGAGTTTTAGCCCCATTCAGGAGACAGAACTAATCTCATTAATTTTCTTCATCTAAATCATCAACCTGTGTGCTGGATCCAGTGCCTACATCTTTCTTTAAACAGGTTCTACCAGAAGTGATCAACCCTTTACTAAATATAATTAATTCTTTCCTTAGCACTGGTTATGTACCTAAATCCTTTAAACTGGCAGTTATCAAACCCCTGATTAAAAAACCTGACCTCGACC
>JBCNYG010000578.1:0-11217 GCA_039654305.1 Porochilus rendahli | reverse complement strand
ACAGGGACAGATGGAAGAAGATGATTTGCTGTGGCGACCCCTGAAGGGAGAAGCCGAAAGACAAAGAAGAAGAAGAGGAAGAAGTCTTACAGTGATTTGCACCCTGAACGTGGCCTGTTGTGAACTGACCCTGTCATGTTGTGGCGGTCAATCAGGTTTCAGGCGGGTTATGTTCAGCTCATACACCTTGCTACCTCACTGTAGCTCAACTCGGCCTCCACCATACACATTGCATTATGGCATTATGACATGCAGTGGACTTACAATAGTGGATATTTTTGAGCTTTTATATAGGCTTTCCAAACAAGTCCTCACTCCTTTGCGTGACAAAATAACAACTCATCATTTTCTCAAGTGCCTGAGTACATTCCTCAATAAAGCCACAGGATACGGGTGCAGTCGGACATCTGGTTTAAAATGACGCTACCGGCAGCGGCCATTTTGAAGTCGTTGAAAACAAGCTATACTGTTCAGAAAACGTGTTTATGAATTTTTACTTTATATTGTTAAACTAGTCTCATGCCCAAATATTGCTGTATTATACCCCATTGGGTGCTCCCATTTTATGTTAGGGATCTGAGCTCACTTCAGCCATGATCATAGTCAATGAATGCTTCTGAAGTTTGACAAAGAATATACTGTGGATGTAACACAAGTCTAACAAGTATGCATTCTCAAAATGCAAGTAAAAATAATCTCACATAAAAAAAAGAAAAGAAAAGAGAGAAAGAAAAAAAACCCTGTTCATAAATAACTAGTGAGGCGAGGGATACATGACACATAGAGATATATGACACTTTCCAAAATATTATACTTTGTCATATGCTACATATTAAGTAGTGATTAAAATTTGGCCCTGAAAAGATAGACCATTGGATACATTTAGACCATTGAACTAAACAATCACATGTAATGAGAATGACATTGACTCAGTGAGCATCATGCAAGAACCAAGCTCACAAATTGATTTGTAGGAAAATGTCACAAATTTTGTGAACTCGTAGCCTTCACCAATATCTTAGTATTTAAATTTTCATACTGGTAGTAAAAACATTCATGTGTAGTAGACACCATTAGTAAGAATTTTGTGTATGTAGTTGGTTGTTATTCTATTTTTTAAATATATTTTTTTAAGTAAATGTCTCTATTTTATTCAGCTGAATGCATTTTGATAATTACTCTAAAATTTTATACACAATACATTGTGTTACCATGGTGTGGTTTCAGATTGACCTCACTGTGATATCACAAATCTATCACGGTATGACAATCTGTGAAATCACTGTGATATCAAATTTTTGATAGGGGTTGCTGTTGGAGATGTGGGGGGGCAGGTACAGTTTTGAAATATACGGGTCCTCAATAGATGGAGCCTTTTAAATAAATTGATTAACTTTTTATATGAAACTGTGGAGGCTCCTATAAAAAATAGCCAATACTTTTGCAACTGGTGTTCATGCTATAGCGAGTTACTATAAAATATACAAGTTTGATCAGATGAGTTTAATAGACCAATGCTACCAAGGGGTGTCTTTACTTTTTGTGTCTCTGTATTAAAGCAGTACATCTATACCTCTCGGCTGTTTCATCTTAATGGAATAGTGCAGCACCCTCACATAATGCAGTATAGAATCATCTGTCCATTACAATGGTTTGCAAAATTATTCATACCAAACTAATCTAAATACATTTTATTGGGATTTTGTGATGGACCAAAACAGAGTGGTGCATAATTGTGAAGTGGAAGTAATATGGTTCATTTTTTTTTATTATTAATTCCCATAAAAAAACCTGAAAAGTCTGATGTGCATTTGGATTCAGCCCCCATCTCAATACTTTGTACACCTTTCAGTGTATTTACACCTACAAGTCTTTTTTGAGTGTCTCTACCAGCCCCAGAATTAATTTTTGTGAATGAAACTTCCTGTCAGATACCATGGGAGGTGTGGGTAGGTGGTGTTGGTATATGGTAGTTTTAGGGCTTGAGTTATGCAAATTCCTGTTGCTGGTAGACAAACACTTATGCACAAGTATACACATTTTCATACAGGCTGTTTTCACAATTTTGTAGGAGATGGGAGTGTTTGAAAAATCTGTTGAGGATCATTCATACTAACATGGCTTAACCCAGGTTTACGCTTTACAATGTCCACGATCTCCGAGATTCAAAAATCCTGAACTCTCTTTTACTGCCACGCTTTCCTTTTGTTATGAAGCCAATATGATTCTGGTAAAGATTTGCTGCGATTTTCATGATATGGACACCACAACATGTTCTATCAATCGCCAGTTCATCAAGGTCTGTTAAGATCTGAGTCCCACACTTAGTGCATGACTGGATATAAAATGGGTTATAAGAGGGTCACCATCTCTCCAGATATACCAAACAAGAGGAACCATGCATCCAAGAGATGCTGAATTGTCAATTCTGGTTTATGCTTGAATAGTTGCTAAAAAAGAACAAGAGGCGGCGGCAGCAGCAGCAACAATAAGATACAAAAAGGCTGGGTAGAAGAAAGAGGAAGGACAAGAAGCCGCAGATGGCCTAGGAGCTGCTGAGTGAGAGCATGGTTAAGTCTAGACAGAAGGCACAGTTAGGACACTATTCTCAACAGAGAACTCAGGTGTGAAGATGTTAGCACTTACACCAACTATGTTAGGATGTCTCCAGATCAATTTTATGAGATCATGAAAAGAATAACACCTAGCATACAGAAGCAAAGAACCAGACTTTGAGTCGCTACTATCTGGACTGAGGCTGGCACTCACCCTCAGACATCTGGCCACTGGTGTTAAATACCCTACTCCTGAAGGTATAGGAGATAGAAGTCACTCATCCATATGCCTCATTGTTCCAGAAGTTTGTAAGGCCTTTGTCGAAGCATATAAATTTAAAGTTGTCTGGTGTCCAATCAAGCCTCAAGAATGGACAGCCATAGCAGACCTGTTTGAGAAGCAGTGGAATCTGCCATATACAATAGGGGCTTTGGATTGAAAAAGCCAGCACATTCATTAAGCTAGTATAATAACTACAAGGGATTTTTCTCCATCCCACTGCTGGCATTGGTGGATGCCGACCACAAGTTTATCTGGATTAAATTGGGTGACATGGATCATATGTCAGGTGCACAGTTCTTCAGTGACTCTGATCTGTTTGAATCATAGGGATTCCACCACCATGTCTTTTGAACAAACATGCCTTACTTCATTCTTGATATATTTGGATTGAGACCATACCAGATTCAGCCATATGCCAGGAAAGACGCATCCAAAGAAGAGCTCATACACAATTACAGGATATTTTGACCAAGAGATTCAGGTTCCTCCTTGCGACAATGGAATAGGGGCCTGAGACAGAGAGGCATATAGTTGAGGTTGCTGTGGTACTACACAGCTTGCTGAGGACAAGGTGTCTACTTAATTTAAGAATATATTGTTTGTTATATAAAGTGTACAGTTTATTGTCTTAAAAAAACCTTTTAACTAATACATAAAATATATTGTATTTTGCAGGTATCCGGTTCCAACCCATTAAGTAGACCATAAGGATAAGGAGCACAGTGTGGTACCTGGAGAGATGAACGGATCCACTACAGAAGCAAAAGTACATAGGTTACAGCTGAAGCAAGGCTTCAACTTGCCAAGTGAAGCTGTACCTGTGCAGAAACACATGATGCCAGATTTGAACAACGGATAAACAGTTATCTGTAATCCCTGTGATATTTTGACTAACTGTATGATTTGTTGTTTATTGCCTTGTCAATATTTTCCTTGTAAAGTCTTAAATTTGTGTTAAAATATAATTCTGCCACTAAAAAACTATTCATAATTTTAAAATACCAACTTTGACTATTCCAATAATTAGGCATCTTGAAAATTTTCTTTCTTTATTAATAAATGTAATGTGCAAATTATATTTATACTGCCTTTAATTGACATTAAAATAAAAGACATGATATTTTTGGAAAATATTTCTTTGTTGGACCTATTTAAGTTATATTTGACTGCATCTCTATCATTTTCTGAACCGATTAATCCTAATTAGGGTCACGTGGAGGCTGTCACCCATATCAGCTGACTCTGGATGAGGGCTGAGTACACCCTGGACAGTTTGCTAGGCTATCTCAAGGCAGAAGCATGCTGACGGCAACCCAATAGCCTACTCTTAATGACAGCAATGGTTGTTTTAAATGCCTCTCACCGCAGACCGTGAGAGACATGGCTGGCCTTTGATAACCCAGTTAGCTGCACTGAGAGGGCTGCAGTAACAACTTGGTCACTGCCAGTTGTGGTATTGCTGCAACATACAGTATATTAGGACAAATTAAGAACATGCACATAAACAAATATTGCACATAAAACAACAACAAGAGAAGTGGCCCGGTGGTGGTGCTGGATTACTGATCCCAAGGTCGGGGGTTCAAGCCCCACTTTACCGTCTACCCACTGGGCGAGAGGGCTGTGTGCAGAGCTAGCACTATTGCATCGTCCGTGGATCTGTTTCACTTGTAGGAGAGTGTAGCAGGCAGTGAAGACATGATTTGTGCTTTGACTACGCACTTCATGATGATAGGGGTGTGTGCTACTGGGTGAAGATTATTGAGGCAGCACACATTAGGTTTCTTCAGGACAGTGGTGGTGGTCCTCTTGACACGTGGGGACTACAGACAAGAGCAGGGAAAGGTTAAAAATGTCTGAGAAGACATCTGACAATTCCTGAGCACATGCTTTGAGAACATGACTTGGGATGCTGTATGGTCCAGCAGCCTTCTGTTAACTTACTTTTTAAAAGTATTTAAACACATCTGCCTGAGGGATCTGATAAGAACAGCTGTCTTTCTGATTGCAGCGCAAACTTCTCCTTTGAACCTTGGCTTGTCGTTGGGATAAGTCGAAACAGTAAACCGGGGTACAACTTCATCGACCTATTTGCGTATGTATCTGGTATTATATTCAGCATAGTTATTCACACTGTTTTTGGCGGCAGTTAGGAAAACTTCCCAGTCCATAGTGCAGAAGCAGTAACGAGGACAATGTCTAATTGGTTGATCCAGCATTGAACCAAGAGCATCATCAGCTGCTTGCATATACACTGCATACACAATTATTAAGCAAGTTGTATTTTTCACGATTCATTTGATATTTTAAAAAATACAGCTCTCTGAATCAATCCAAATGTTAATAAGTCAGGTTTTGTCTTTCTTAAGAGAATGTCTCAGTGTGCACAATTATTAGGCAACTAAAAAATATATAATATTTTTCCATCTCGCTGGCTGGCAGGTCTGGGAGCTGTACCTGTAGAGGTGGGGGTAGGTGTTCTTGGAAGGTGGTTCTTGTTCTCTGCTGTGCTTTATTATGATTGCTGCATTCTATCACAATAGATCATCAAATAAATGCTTGACAACAAATAAATACATCAAATAAATACTTGAGTAGTACTTAGTTTCTGTTTATCTTCATTTTGTTAAGTGTTTGACCATTACTGCATCACTGTATTTTTTTATTTCTTTACTCGCTGACACCTTTAAATTGATTGAAATTAATAAAGTGACACCTTTAAGTTTTTTTTTTTGGGGTACTCTCTGTTCCGGGCTGACAGGACTGCAGCTTCAGGCAAGAACAAAGGCAGACGATTAGTGCTCTACATTCATAACTCATGGTGTACTGCCACCAACATTATTGGTACATTCTGCTCCCCTGATCTGGAATTTCTGTCAGTGAAGTGCAGACCATTCAAATTGGTTAGAGAACTCAGCTCCGTTATAACCATAGCAACTAACTTCCCAACAAAAGCTACTGCTAAGGTAGCACTGGAGGTGTTGTATGGTCTGATTAGCAAGCAGATGAATGCACTGATGCTGTCCTGCCCACAAAGACCATTATGCTTTTTCCAATCAGAAGTCATGGATGGACAGCACAGTGTTGCCATTGCTTAAAGCCAGAGACACAGCTGACAGATCAGGTGCTGGAAAAAAACAAAGTGTCTGTGTAAGACCAGACTCTGAAATCATGTGCTGACCAGCTGGCAGGAGTTTTCCTATACATTTTTAACCTGTCTCTATAGATTGCTAAGGTCTTTGTCTGCCTCAAGACATCCACCATTGTGCCTGTGGCCAAAAAAGCAGCTGCTACCTGCCTCAACAACTTTCGCCCGGTTGCCCTGACCCCGGTAATCATGAAGTGCTTTGAGAGGATCCTCCTTAAACACATCAAAGGTGTTATCCCCACTGGTCTGGACAGCTTTCAGTTTGCCTACAGGAAGAACTGCTGTGTGGAGAATGCTGCCTCTCTAGCACTCCATTCAGCCATGACCCACCTGGAGCAACCTAACACTTATGTTAGAATGCTATTCGTGGATTTCAGCTAAGCTTTCAACACAGTTCTCCTGGACAAGCTGGTACTATAGCTCTTCAACCTGGGACTGTCAGCTTCACGGTATTTTTGGATCAGAGACTTTCTCACCAACCAACCCCAGGTGGTGAGGATAGGGAACTCTACATCTTTCAGCCTGATCCTGAACACTGGAACACCGCAGGGCTGTGTGCTCAGCCCGGCTCTTTTTAGCCCCTTCACACACAACTGTTCTGCTATCCACTACGCAAACTGCTCGTGAAGGTTGCGGATGAAACCATTCTGGAGGGTCTTATATAGGATAATGATGAGACCCACTACAGAGAGGAGATAAACTGGTGTTCAACCAACAATTTCATTCTGAAGACCAAGACCAAGGAGGTCATAGTGGACTACAGGAGGATCAGGTAGGCACAGCATTCTCTTCTTTCATAGGGATGCAATGAAGCATGTGGACAGTATTAAGCTCTATATGGTGTCTATATTTCATCTGACCTGTCCTTGTCTGTTAACACCTCATACCTGATGAAGAAGGCCCAACAATGGCTTTTCTTTTTTAGGAAGTTAAAACATACTGGACTCTCCTCTCAGCTTCTCCAGAGGTTATACAGTGCTACAACAGAAATTATACTCTGTCTCAGTGCAACTTCAGGAAAGTGGTACAGCAACATTAAGACAAGAACAATTCATTACCATCAGGCTGACCCTCCTGGGTAAGAAGCTGAGAGTGATGCAGGTGGATGCTTCTCTGGTGTCCTGGTTTATGGACTGCCTGGCCAGAAGACCACAGTACATGTGCCTGTAGCACTGCATGTCAGCAACACCGGAGCACCACAAGGGACTGTCCTCTCCCCTTTTCTCCTCACCCTCTACACAACTGACTTCAGCTACTTCACAGAGACCTGCCAACTTCAGAAGTTTACTTATGCCACTGCATTAGTGGGATCAGTGCAGGTGATGTGATGGAATATCAGGCTGCTGTGGACTCCTTTGTCACATGGTGTAAGCAGAATCATCTGCAGCTTAATGTGACAAAGACCAAGGAACTGATTGTGGATTTTAGAAGATCCAAAACACTTGCGGCTCTTGTTTCCATCCCGGGTGTTGGAATTAATATTGACGAACTGCACTGGGTTAAGAACACTACCACACTTTACAAAACGGGCCAGAAAAGTCTCTATTTTTTTAAACAGGCTAAGGTCACTAAACATCTGCCAAACACTGCTTAGGATGTTTTGAGTCTGTTGTGGTAACATCTAAATTTAAATTTCTAAATTTCTAAATGTTTTTTAATACATTTAATACATACTTGTATATTATGTACTATAACAACAGTCTTAAAATAATATAAATAATACTCTTTGTAACTTTTTACTTTGGTGAATTAGTTGTATCACAATAGTTTATAATAACTAATTGCCTTATGAATTCATTTTATAAACATTTTTACAAGAATGAGACCTGCAAACATTAATTTTGTACAATAATATTATTGTACATGTAAAGAAAAAAAATAGCAAAACATAGTTTACCTTTGGTTTGGCAGAGTGACAACTGCAGGTTATAAATAGATCTGATCAAGTCATCGTTGTTTTCAAAGTAGCTTATTATGTAACCTGTGGCATGCTTATTAGGCCACCTAGAGACAGTGAGCACCTCTAAATATATTACTGGTTGTTAGATATAAGCTATATAATTATAATATGTGCAGGCAATAATATCTTATAATTTTATAATATATACCATAATATGTCATATTCATACTCATATTCATATTTAAATTAGGTATATAAATTAAACTGTTGTTACTTTTTACAAGTGATTGTTTTCTATATTGTTATAGTGCCATACATACTTATTTTATATGCATTTTAACAATATATGAGGGCTGTATCACTGACAGTTCTATCAGCAATCATTTGTACAACTATCATTTTAGCATATAAATGATTGACTTAGTTAGTCTTTTTTTTCACAGTGAAGACATTTGAGCTAGAGATAACACTTTAAACTGAAAAATACTATGCCTAGTATAGATTAAAGAGATGTGTATTGTTTTGACTGCCTCATTCCAAATTTCCTCAAAATCAAACATTTCAATATTATTTTCCCATTGATTTTTAAGAAGCTTCAGTGATCCTTTGCTAACACTTGGTTATATTGCACCCTTTGCTGGCAGGGTTATCTTCATAGAATATATCCAGTTGTTTTTGGTGAAAGAGGTGGAAAAATTACTAAATTTAGATTAGGTAAAATCACAGACCTGCAAATATCTAAAAAAGTGAGTTTGTGGGAGATATTGCCAATAAATAGTCCCTTCAAAATAATGATCCCCTTGAGGCTAGTACTTTGCAACAGGCGTACTGGTTGGAGTATTTGTGTTACCTTGAAGGACCTATGTCAAACATCAAACATCAGTTTGCTGTTAATTTTCACATAATTATGTAGATCCGGTAAAAACAGAAAACTAGGATGGAATCTTTTGTGGATATTGATTGGCATTTATAGCAGCCAATAGTGTTAAACATGTGTAATGCCTCCCCAACCCTCAGGCCAAACTGATGGTAGCTAGTTGTTCTAAATCACAAGGACAGGACCATGATCCTATGATATATCCTAACAAAGAAACACAGATGTGTGGCAGTGCTAAAGGTTTACCAGTCCTAAGCTAAGAAATGACAGGATGGCTAGTGGCTTCTAGGTAGTGGGGATCTAACACTGGACGGGCCAGCTGGACAAGATGTATATGGGTATATAGATATATGCTTCGACACTTAAAATATTCGAGACCTGAAGCCAGCAAAGTGAATAATTCACTTTCACTTCTATCACTTTACCTGCTGAGTTTCTCTCAAAAGTTGAATGGTGATATTTTCCCCACACACTCAGCAATCCTGATTAACAGCATACTCATATCTGTTGTCTGACATAAAAAAATGTCTCGTTGGTAATGGGCCAAATTTATAGGCATGAGGGAGGGGTATAAAATTTTAATTTGGGTGCATAATTAAGTAAATGGCCCTTGAGGGTTGTTTGGGTCATCAGACGTCTGAAACATTTCACTAGAAGAAGACAGGCTGTGATTTAGATGTAAAATTATATATTTGTCAACTTCTTGGGATATAATTTGCACAGACAAATTAACAATTAACACCAAAAAAAGAATTAAAACCTAAAAATATGATGATGATGATGATGATGATGATGATGATGATGATTAATTATTGGGGACTAATAACATCAAAAATAATAATTTTAACAAGAATACAAAAGAAAAAGAAATAAACAAATAAGAAAATTAAACATTTTCTGTCAAAGAATAGCAAAATAACATGGCTATCATCACCATATGGCAACCAGGGCATCAGAAAATGTCATGAGGATGACCTTAGGGCCCAAAACATTGCCTCAATATTTAACACCACACATTACATGTTATATACATGGGTCTACTTAGTGCCCATGTATATAATTGTAACAGCTGCAGGAGGGTGACTGCCCCTGATCCTTGGTTATCTTCTACAACACAATACATACATACAATGCCAAAAACAAAAATTTTAAAAAACGTGAGTCCCCTTATGAAAGCTGTTCAGGGTCCTTCCCTCTTCTTGTTTCATGTGAGGCTGAAGCTGAAAAGAGGAGAAAATGCCAATTCTGCTGACGACACCCTCTGACTGACCCACAATTTGACCTCTCAAAAAATCTGACAATTCTTGAGTTCATGGAGTGCGAGGCATTCTTACGTAACTTTAGCACAACTTTGTACACCTTTATACAGCAGTCTGACTAGTGTAAGTTTAAGTAATGTAAGTTTAAGTCCTTAAAAATATTTTCAGAGAATTCAAATTGTGGGGCAGTCAGAGGGTGGCATCAGCCAGCGACAGATAGAAGACAATTTGAATATTCCTCTGTCAACAGTAAAAAGTTCAACACTGAAGGTAAGACATCCACTGATCCACAAAGAGGTTGACCTGGACCATCAGAAAGATGCCTTTGCTACATTAGGAGAGCAGTGGAAAAAATTCCTGTTCCAAGGCTGCAGACATTGCAGAAGACATCCAAACCAGCTCAAAAACTGTTAGGAGCTATCTTAATCAAATGGGCGATTATGGCCAAGCAGCAAGATGCAAGCCTCTTCCTCGACCAGCAAACATTCAAACTGAAACTTTGGGTGTCTATTTACTTATGTCTGGTCCCATAACTGGGCTGATCTGATTGCATTTGAGAGTTGATTACAAATTTTACCAATTCTGTGAAAAGAGACAGATTTGTGAGATAATATACAAGTATTATTTGTATATCTCAGATGGTTGTGTGTTCCCTGCTGACAGAAAGAATAAAGTAATATACAAATTTGGCAGGAAACTTCATAATATTCTGTATCACCCACTTTTAGTTTTATTTCTATCCTAATGTTTCAAAAATAAGGCTACAAGTTTAAATGTGTCTTCTGAGCGATTCAAAGTAAAACTCAAAGACAAGGAAAAATGTTTACTAACGATTAATTTTTCTTTGCATGCATAAAAACATACAAGCCAAACTACTTTTAACAACATATAGAATGTGAACAACCAGTGTACTTTTTATGAGATTAAATTATGTGGGTGGATGGAAGGATGGATGGATGACTTTATCAATCCCAAGAGAAAAATTTGGTTAACTTACAATCACGTCTGTGTACATATGTGGTATAATCACCTCAATTCTGGAGTATTTTCTGAAACTACAGGACATCAATTGGCCAACAGAAAAAAAAATGCTTGAATAATGTTATCATTTTCATTTCGAACAAAATCCCCTAAAAAAATCTATTTCACTGATTCCTACGAATTATTTTTGACTTTGCTTTATTATAATCCACTA
>JBCNYG010000449.1:0-11227 GCA_039654305.1 Porochilus rendahli | reverse complement strand
GACAACAAAATCACACAAAAATTATCAATGGAAATCAAATTTATTAACCCACGGAAGTATGGATTTGTTTTATATATATATATATTTATATAGGTACATGTTATTAAAACTGAGAGGCGAGTTGCCTCATGGTGCAGCCATGAAGGCCCCTTAGATGGCACCCTCCACTCCACCCCGTGTGACACACCTTCCAAGACCCTATATATCTGTGTGAGAGTAAGAGAGTGGGGAAGAAGAGGGAGTCGGGGATGTCACCTACCCTCCAGATAATGAGCTGCAAGCAGCACTAGGCACCCCGGTTCCCAGGGAGGCCCCCCCCAGGGCAAGACAGGCCAGTAGCAGCCGACCCCCACGACCGGGCCACCCAGTGACTGCAGCCAACAAGCCAGCACCCACCCCAGAAGGCACCCCCCCACCACGCACCGATGTGTCCCTCTCACCCCACATACACTCTCACATCCCCACACATCACACACACACACACCAGTCACACCAGTCCAGGTAGGGGCACTTTGGGCTGAGCCCTACATATACTGTATGTTTTTAGGAGGGGATAAACCAGAAAAAACGCAAAACACTGTCATCTATTATACTAATAGGTTTGAGGCATTATGTATTGTTTTTATTTTGTCATACTCTTATTATGTGCTCTTTTTTTTTTGTATAACTAATGTTGCTTAGTGAATTGTGAGTTAATATGGATTGGTGGGGAAAATCATTTTTAATATTATTCATTATTATTATGTTTCATCTCCAAGCTAACTTAGCATGCAAAATCTCATGATTCTGAAGCTTTAAGCTATTCACACAGATTAAAGGTCACTGTCATGTTGTAATACTGCTAATGATCTTGTCAGTGCTCTTACCAGAGCATCAGTCATCTTAAGAATATATCTTATGCTAGAAGGTATAAACCCAATTCTAACAAAACTTTTTGTTAGTCATAATAATCTCTAGAAGACACAGCATACTCTGTATTATTTTAACTATTACTTAGTTATAAACACTAACTAAGTAATAGCTGCAAGCTAAATTTGAGTTACTGAATAATGAACTAAAGAGTAAGTTATATATGTTTCAGTTAGTAAAGTTTACCCTTTACCAGTTAAGTGTTGGCCCTTCTAAAGAAACTGTTTTGAGAATGAATAAAAAAAACCACAATATCTGTTTAAAATCTAACTAAAAATAAAATGGAAAGATTTGCAATAAATTCATACTTTACATACATAAATTCATTCTTATTCATAGTATATTATACACTGTACCTAGTAATTCAGTACATCTAGGTCATTAGCTGACAAAATTTTATTGCTATAAAATATTACTGATCCTTGAACCATCCAACTGAAGCAGCAATGCCATGGCAAATATGCACTGTAATTAAGGCAAAAGCTGGTCCGAAAAAATTAGACTGCACATAAATGATGAATTCTGACTAAAAGCGGAGCCTCCATATGGTTTCTCTTACTTGACACGTTTTTGGTGGGAACTCTAAAACCCCATACAAGTATCCTTTATCAAGATTCTTTTATTTATAGGATAAATTAATTCATAGATTTTTTTAGACAATTGTTGTTCTCTAAAGCTATGGTTTCTAAACGACTTTACATGTCGTGACTATGATGGCATGTTTGGTTCCCTCATTTTAATTCCCTTCGATAAACAAGTTACTTACTGTAAAACCTGTTACTTAGATCTAACTCAAATAAGTAAATAAATAAATAAATAAATAAATAAGGCAACATTTTCCAACCATTTTTTTGTAAGTTTAGTGAACTAATTGGTATTTTGAGTTGGGAAAACTTAATAATGTGCCTCCCTCTGCATGCTAAAAAGGTTCCTTTACAAAAGAAGGAATGAAATTGAGTAAAACCAATGTGAAATGTCAGTAAATTAAACTCACAAGACCTTATTAAAATAATTGGCATTTAAGATAAAAAAAAGATTTTAATTTGATTGAAATTTGTACATGTACTCAATTTTATTAATTTTGACAAATCTTTCCGTTTTATGTTTTAGCAGTCAAAACTTCATAAAATAATTAGTTACTAATGCACTTAGCAACTTAAGTTTAACAAATAAAGAGGTATCAGCTTCCTACATTCATTAAATAATTCCAACATGCAAAAAGTGGCAATGACCTGAAAAGCAGTGAACGAGTACATCCATATGACTTTGGAATATGTAAAGTACTTCTTGGTAGAATACCTTCACAGTACAGTTTTTACTGTGTACGTAATAATACAGCATTGTATACTGTAATAACAGGCTGATTTGAACTTCTTATAGAATGCAGCTTAGTAAAAGACCTTCACAGTAGTTAACAATTTTAAACAATGTTTCTGTTGTCAGAACAGGCATGCCCAAGCTACAAAAGATAGAAAAACAGCAAATTGGCATTACAGTATTATCTTGTATAATGTATAAGACATAAAATTACTTTATAACAGTTTGCACACCACAAACTATGACCTCCAGCTTAGTGCAAATCCATGACATACAAACAAAATACACACCATAATTAAGACACGGTCTCATTTGTTTTGAAAGATAAAAAAATTCAATACAAGTTATGTGGTTTAATTCAGATGACAGATTTTTCTACTTCCATTATATCTGACAGAGGGCAGAAATTTCTACATCAGATATCTCCAACACTATGCAACTCACAGCAAGAAGGTCCTGGGTTTGAATCCCGGGATCGGGCATTTCTGTGTGAAGTTTGCAAGTTCTCCCTGTGCACACGTTAGTTTCTTCTGGGTAGTCCAGTTTCTACCCACAGTCCAAAAACATGTACAGTAGGCTGATTGGCGCCCAGAATCAGCTGAGATGGGCGCCAGCCTCCCCGTGACCCAAATTAAAATTAAACGGCTTAGAAAATGAACAGCCTAGATGGATAAAATACAAGTGAGAGGAAAAATATGGACTTTTGATTTTGGGGTGAACGTCCCCTAGAAGAAAAGATGGCAGTAGCTACCTTTCACATGCTGTGTGGGAACCTTTCCAGTCACTGAGTTTTACACAATACCTTCCATAAATGTTTCACAATAAAAGCCTTATTAAAAAATGAAAGGTAGCAAAGGAATTTCACTCTGTGATGCCAAGTAAATTGGCCTACTACCATGCTGCATGCTGCTAGCTCTGTCCATCCACATCTACAACCATGGTTCAAGTCACTTCACTTATAATCAGCCTGGTTTAAGAATGAATGCCAGACTGATCAAACCTTGCTTTTAAACAGTACTTACACCATAGGCAGAGATGAGCTCCTGTCCACTTTCTTCCATATATTCAATGAGGCATCTCAGGGTTATATCTCTTTTCTTCAATTCAGAGGCACTTGAGTCCATGAGTTAATAAACATTTAATGAGAACTTTTTTAATGTAGACCTTTTTAATAACTGAAATGTTTGAAACTATTTTGGAAACAAATTATGTTAAATGCAGTACTCATCCAAATATCCTATATAACCGAACAACAAACTACTCAATGTAATAATATTTTTTCCAACTTTTTTAAACACTTCTGCCCCACCTGTATCAGTTCAGTGTGCCGACCTACTGACCCCCCCTTTGCACTGAACAACTGCAGGAACTTTGGAGTATACTGGTGCTGCTGGGACATAAACATTGATTCCAATAGAACAGCAGTGCACCTTTGGAACTCCTCATTTATCTGTAAAACAGATTAATTTATTGGTTGTTACCTGGGACATTGCCTTATAAAGATTAGCAACCTGTACATTTTATGCCGTCCAATGCTGCTCCAGAATCTGTGAAAACATGAAACATTGTGGAGCTACAGTGCATGTTGTTAAGCAAAAACAAATGTGTCTAGTATCTCAAGTCCAACTCACACTAATTAAAGTCCAAATCTGTTTATGCACTAGTGATGTAAACTAGAGTAAATGGAGATTCAGGAAAACCTAATAATAAATCATTTACCTAGAATGGGTCAAAGAGAGCAGGCCATCTTTTCTTAAATTCTGCCTCTGCTGGGGACTGGATGACCACTACTTTTCTTCTCCTGCTGTATGTCCTGTCCATCATGTGATTTATGCTCTTTACACTGTCCTTTCTCTTGGTGGTGGCAATTATATCAAGTCTCAGATTTTCAAGGGTCTCGTCTGTTTCACCAGGTGGGTGTGAGGGCAAGTAATTTACTTCTGCCCTTTACTTCTTGATATTTTTAGCACTTTTTTGATCATCTTCCGGATTGTGTTTCAGTGAGTTCATCAAGAGCTCAGGGCTTCCCAGGGCTTTACGTTTTGTCCGGTAGTTTCCGCATTTGTATTTCAGGCTTTGCTGCCACCCAAAAATTAAAAGATTCAGGTTCCTTTAAGCAGGGATGCTTTTCTACTAGTGCCTGTGCAACAGCTGATCTTTGGGCATTGTTGGAATAAGCTGTATAGAAAAACATGGCCTCTGCCAGGCGCTCCAAAATATCAGATTTGACCCTTGAGGAAATCAGTAGGCTAATTGGCTGTTACAAATTACTCCTAGGAATGATTGTGAGTGTAATTGATTGGCAAGCTGTTCAGGCTGTACTCTCCCTTTGCCCAGTGTAGACTGAGAAAGGCTCCAGCCTTCCTGTGACCTCAGTAGGACTAAGTGGTTCTGCAAATTAGTGAGTGAGAGATGGATTACATGGCAGAGTAACTGGGTACCGTGGAGTTTTGAACAATTTTCTCATTCCACTGATAGCTTGGTGATTAACTTTTTTTTTTTTAGGAAGACAATGCATCTTGTCCCTATAAAGAAAGGAGTGTTAAAAATAAATAAAAACAAAAATGAAAAAAAAAATAATCTGAGCATTTTTAAGAATCCATGAGCTGTTTACATTTACCTAGAGTCCTCTAAGATAGGCTCCAGCCTCCTCACAACCCTAGTAGGTTTAAGCAGCTCGGCAAAAGAATTAATGAATGAATGACTGCACAACCACGCTGCACAATTTCTCTTTCAACCACAGATTAAGACATTTTCAACAGGAATTTTTCTCCAAGATCAACTTCTGGAATCTCTACAAGCTCTTCATGCACTCAGCTGAAATCTACATGAAAGACTGCAAAGAGTTAGTAAACAACCTTCTATTATATGACAATCTTGATTTTATGTGCTTCTCTTATTTATCCTGATATTTTTATGCTTACAGTGTGCTTTGATCATGTAAAACCAATTTTGGTTGATAGTAGGAAACTAATAATTTATTGCATCTCAATGTTGATAATCACTTACTCACCGACTCATTAACTCATCTGGGAGAAGACTGGGTACATTCTGAACAGTATACCAGACCATCACAGGGTCACTATACACACACACAATCATTCACACTCACACTCACACCTAGGGGCAATTTGGCAGCCAGTTAGCCTAATGTCTTTGGACTGTGGAAGAAAACCAGAAAATCCAGAGAAAACCCACACAGGTACAAGCAGAACATTCAAACTTAACACAGAAAAGGCAAAGCCTGGGACTCAAACCCAGGTCCTTCTTGCTGTGAGTGCTAACCACTCTCCCACTGTGCCACCCTATGTGTTGATGTTGCATCAGAGGTATTAACTCTGTTTCACACAGTGCATTCCACTGTCCAGTGTCCATTAGCTGTGGTATATTTAGAGTTTGTGCTTTAGAATAAATGGGTCTGTTAATTCATCATCGTCCTCGTCTGATCATTCACTTATAAGTAAAACCAGTTCAGTGTGATTTAATAACAGCTCCTTAAAAGTTATGCAGTTCCTCCTTAAGTTAGAGGGAGACTCCTTTTTGTAGCACATTAAGAGGAGTTAAATTTATAATATTTGTTGTAAGACCTGGCACATTATTTTACAAAATGCATTCTAAAGCATAAATAAAAATGCCAATCGGGTACAGAGTTTATTGAATTATGGAGCAAATTGTATTGATTACATTTTAAACAGCTTAAACTACCTCATGCACTGTGACAATTACTGTAACACTTATACCTTGTCATGTTAAAAAGTTCAAACTGTTTAAAATTTAATCAATATAATTAACTCCATAATACAACTAACTCTATACTAGACTGGCAAGTTTATTTGAGCTTTTATTTGAGCACAGACAGTGAAATAATGGGGAGACACAGGAAGACATTTCAATACGAATGAACTCATAAGCATTTGATATGAAATACATATAAAATAAGTATTTCAATATGATAGAAAATGTTTAAATATTTAATAAAAATATTATAAAATTCCATAAAAAAGACCTCTCACTTTCAAAGAGTCACAGAATCCTTAAAGAAAGCCAGTGACTCTGGCTGAGTCTACAAAGGTTAATTTTAGATAATTCAATTCAGTGCACTGTGTGTTGCAAAGATCTGTTTTATCCAGCCAAGCTCGGAATTCTTCTGTTCACTCTGTCAGGAGAGGTAAAAGTGTAGATCAGCCATTTGTGGTTAGGCTTAAGGTATACTCAAAGCAAAATATGGAAGTATTTATACACATCATATTTTATATTTATGTTTTATTCTAACTGAACTAAATATTTAACAGGCTTCTTCACAGCATTCAACATAAAATGTATGTTTTCTGAACCACTTCATCCTATTATGGCCGCGGGAAGGCTGAAGCCTATCTTAGCCAACTCTGGGTAAAGGTAAGAAAGCATGAAAAACTTGCCTGTACATCACAGGGCTAACACACACAGACAATCATTCACACTCACACCTAGGGGCAATTTGGAACAACCAATCAGCATAATGTGCATGTCTTTGAACTGTGGGAGGGAACTGAAGTATTTGGAGGAAACTCATGCAAAAAGAACATGCAAACTCCACACAAAAACGCTGGAACCCAGAACTGAAAACCTTGCTGTGAGGTGGTTGTGATAACCACTACGCCATCATGCCACCCACTATTTCACTTTATAAAGCGGTATATGGTATCACATATACCGCTAATTACACGCAGGCCTACTGTCTGTAAACAAGTTTATAAATGAGTACATCTAAGCTTCAATTATGGTAATTACACTGGCTCAACATAGTCTCACATGTTATACTTATGTTCACAGGCTTTAGAATTATACTGGTAGGACTGCTAACTGAAAAGCCTTTTAACATGCAGAAGAGAATCTGTCCAAGCTCGAGTGGAAAAGAGTGGTGCAAAGTGTGAATAACAAGGCCATGTTAATGTTAATATAAAGTTTGGTTTCTTTCTAATCATCCTGCATGAAGGCATGGAGTTGGTAAAACATCTATTACAATGATGTGTATTTTCAACAAAATAATGAAGTGAATCATAAAGGTTTTTTTTTTTTGTTGTTGTTGTTGTTTAGTTATTTTCATTTGAGTAGTGGCTGCTGAATCACAGAGACATTATTTTTGCTTCAACATTTCAGGCATGAAGACAGAGGTTTTAACAGAATCATTATCATCATTTAAAGGTTATATGTATCCACTATATATATATAGTGTATATATATATATATATATCAGTATAAAATTATGACAAACAACAAGCAAACAGAATTAATATTCCATAACATGTTTAGAACAACTGCACAAACAGTTTTCATTGAGCACTGCCATTGTCACATGTAAAATACAGACAAAACTGACAATACATAAATATGTTATGATCCATTGCTTTATGGTTTGCATGCATGCTGACTCAGAGCAGAAAGTCACCCACAGTTAAGCACATAGCTTTAGCATGCTCATTAGAGCTTAATTAATCCACTCCAGGCTGTGGCATATACAGCTGCTGATGAAGAGTAGCATGTACAGCCTTTTACACATTTCTTTTCACCATGTTCTGCATGAATTGTGGGGAAACAATTTTATATATTTTTAGTTACAAACACAGGTAGATGAGATAAGGTTTTGTACATGTCCTATTATATCATTGTGTCTCGAAACCACCTACTATTGCCATGTATTAAACATTAAACAATATTTAATTATATTATCAGGATTTGTCCCAAATTTCATCTACAAAAGCAACACAGTGTGAATCACTCTGGTTATTGATAATGCATAATTGATCATGTCCTTTACTCACTCGCACATTCACCAAACCACTCAATTTAATTAGAGTGTTTAAAACATTTGTATTGTAGGCTATTGTATATCTGGACACACACACACACACACACACACAAACACATAGACATACACACACACACACACACACACACACACACACACACACACACACACACACACACACACACACACACACACACACACAATGTGCTGTAAGTAATTTCAGTATTACTTTAGTTATATAAACTCCTGTAATTTAGGCTGTGTTCTCACTAACCCCTACTCACTTTTAACAGAAAAGAAAACAGTAAAACAGTGGTATTCATTTTGCCCTATCCAATAAAATTTTACACAGTAAATTATTAAAGAAAATCACTTCCCATTGAGTGAGAGGTAACTTTGGATGTACAGGTTTTTTTCAGTCATAAACTTATTGTTTGGCCACTGAAGATCAGCAATTAAAATTATTCATTATTATCTATATCCAAATTATCTATATTTTTTGTTTGTTTGTTTGTTTGTTTGTTTATTCAACTAGGACATAACATTTATGCTTTGCCTGGAGCAGGTGTAAAAAAAAAAGAAAAGAAAAGAAAAAAAACTGACATTTTATGATAATCACTTTAAACATTAGCCAGCTCATCACTGTGGTGCATCGATGTGTCATATTCACAGTGAGCAGTCATTTAGTTGAGAAAGAACTGCTATTGATCAAAACATTTTCTCCAAACACTTCAAGGATGATATCCAGGCCAGCCATTAGGAATTATAGATGGGTGCTGTCACAAACAGGGGGAGATAAGGCAGGATGTTAGTGCAGATAAAAGTCTATTTAATAAAGTCCACAAATCCTACACATAAAATCCCAGAAACTGAAAAAGGACAAAGTGCAGATTAGCAGAAATATCAAAGGCTCAGGCAAGATCAAAGTAAAGCCGAGGTCAGAACACAGGCAAGCAGATATATTAAACATATACATAGAGGCTACATCCATCACACATGCAATGGTCATTCACATAACATGAGCTAGAGCTGTATATGTCAAGGTCATTTATACACTACTTACACAGGAATACTTAACATGGGGTGGTGCTAGGACAAGGTCTATACCATGGGCTTGCCAGTTACCTTTATTGATATGATCCAATGTTTACATTTTAATTCTTATCTACACTGCATACTCATTTGCTGAACTGCTTAATCCTGTTAGGGTTGCGGGCTGGCTGGAGACCGTCTCAGTCAACAGTGGGTGAAGGCATGATATACCCTGAAAGGCTCAGTCCAATGTACAGATTTAGATGAATGGAACTCTTAGTTAGTCATTCCATATCAGTAAAGTCATAATACAAGGCTGCCCCCCTATGTTCTTCCTCATACATTTGTATTAACCCTGATGATGTTGTCGTTTTAATTAAAAATAAATTAGGAATTAAATGTTGTTTTTGAACACACATCCAGTGCTAACCTAAATTTAAACAAAACAGAATGTGTCTGGACTGGACAATTTTCCACATGTTGTAATGTTACAACCACAAACCTAAATGTATTTTACTGGAATTCTGGAATCATACTGGATTTTATGTGAAAGAGCAACACAAAGTGGTGCATAATTGTGACATGGAAGAAAAAAATTATTATTTTACAATTTAAAGAAAACCTGAAAAGTGTGGTGTGCATTCATATTCAGCCCCCCAAGTCAATACAGTGTAGAAGCACCTTTTTCGACAGTTATAGCTGCTAGTCTTTTGGGATATGTATCTATCAGCTTCGCACCTCTAGACGAAATTGTTGCCCATTCTGCTTTACATAATAGCTCAAGGTCGATCAGGATGTAGAGTGTCTGAAAAGCAATTTTTAATTTTTTCCACAGATTCTCAATTGAATCTTGACTTTGATTGGGCCATTCTAACACATGGATATGCTTTGATGTAAACCATTCCGTTTTAGCTCTGGATGTATGTTTGGGGTTGTTGTCCTGCAGAAAGGTGAACCTTTATCCCAATCTCAAGTCTTTTGCAGACCCTAACAGGTCTTCTTCCAAGATTGCCCTGTATTTGGCTCCATCCATATTTGTAACAACTCTCAACAGCTTCCCTGTTCCTGTTGAAGAAAACTTTTCCCACAGCACGATGATGCCTCCACCATGTTTCACTTTTTTCTTGTCACTTTTGCTCAGCAGGTAGACTTCAGTTCTTCCAGGAATTTCAAGAGCAGGCCAATATTTCTTTTCTTTTCTTTTTCTTGCCATTAATCACACCTGAATGCCATAAAAGGTCAACAGACTTATACCGAAACACAGGTCTGATTAAATTATGAAAATACAAAACAAAATATTTGTGTGAAATATTCCCACATCAGAACTGACGAGCTGTTGAGGGAATACTCTGTCTTGCTCAGATTGGCTAAGACAACCCGCGGCCCTAATAAAGAAGCAGTATGGCAAAAGAATGAATAAATGGACACATAACTATCCCCACATTAGGGCATGTTTTGGGCTCACACCGCTGAACTATTTATACAACTATGGGCTTCTGCAGGCAACCCAAACCACTAGAACTTGGAGTGTACAAAGTTAAATTCATGTCCTTATTCAGTATACACCAAAATGTATGCTTCTTTTGTTCAATTCAATTCAATTCAGTTTTATTTGTATAGCAAATTTTACAATTGACATTGTCACAAAGCAGCTTTGCACAGTAAAATTAATTTAAGGACAAAATCTAACAAATTTTCTACAACCCCCTACACATCCCTAATGAGCAAGCCCGCAGCGACAGTGGCATCCACATTTGGGTGAAACCATAGAATACAAATCATATAGGAAAAATTTCATTACAGTTCAACATGTAGTCCTGTTGGTTATAACACAACTGTAAGTCCTAAATAATTTCAACAATAGAGTTTATCTCACCAGCAGTGAAAAGTCATCATCAGTCACTGAGTGCAGATCTAAGCCCATATGAATCTTCATCAGCATGAGATGAGAACCTCAGCCAGCATCAGCACATCAGGACAGACCACAGGACTCACAAAGGATCAGGAGGATCAGGATCACCAACATCCAAGACATAGCATGTGTACCTCAGCAAAACACAAAGGGAGAGGAGGGGGGATGAAGAGGGGTTGTTTGGTATTCCTATAACAGTGTAATGGTGAAAGAAGAGTTTATTAGTGCTGGGTGCAAGCAGCGACTGCGGCATGACTAACTATGGCAGA
>JBCNYG010000206.1:0-11255 GCA_039654305.1 Porochilus rendahli | reverse complement strand
GTGTGTGTGTGTGTGTGTGTGTGTGTGTGTGTGTGTGTGTGTGTGAGAGAGAGAGAGAGAGAGAGAGAGAGAGAGAGTAAGATAAACTGTACTTAAACTAATAGGCAAATCCAAAATATAATATTCACTCTATAATAAGCAATTATAAAATGTAGTATCCACTCTACTACAAAGTAACTTCAAAAAATACTCCCAGAAAAGATGCAATTTGGATTTCAAGCCCAGCCAGTTTCGATTATCACAATATATTTACACAAATATCTGCTATGTCTGCAAAAACTCAGGAGTCTAAATTTAGGATCTTTAGATTCCTGACATTTATTCTGTGTTTCCAAATCATAAAGGAATTCTTATACTCTGAACAGCTCGACAGTCTATCACAGGGCCAACACAAACACACAACGATTCACATTCACTTTTGGAAGAGCGTTTTAGCCTAATTTGCATACCTTTAGACTGTAGGGGGAAACCAGTGTACCTGGAGGAAGCACAAAGAGAACATGCAAACTCCACACAGAAATACCCTCTCCAAGGCCTGGACTAAAATGCAGGAGCTTCTTGCTGTGAGGTGGAAGTGCTAACCATTATGCCGCCCAAAGTATTTAAGTACATATGTATAAGATATTAATACGTAATGTAGAGTTAGCAAATTTAGTCACATGAAGAAAAGCACTAGGATGCAATAGTCTGCACATAGTCAATGCATTTTTACCTAACTTGAGGGCTAAACATAGCTCAATATAGCCAAAACAGTTCTTTAATCTTACCAGAAAAATCCTAGTCAGTATATTCAACTGGCTGTATCCAAGGGAAAACCTATTCCTCAAAAAACATCTGCCACTACATTACTGTTCTACCCTCTTCACTTATCCCAAGCACACACATACAGACTGACATGCTTAGCTGACTGCCAAAGAAATCTTAGTCCACATTATCAATGAGAACATTTTCCAAGTATGTATGAAAATGAATCATAAATGTTTTTTCTTGACCTAATTATGAAGTCCTGTACACAAAAGAATTTAAATAAAGATGTTACTTCTTTCATTAACAAGTGCATTGCTGGAAACGCTGTAAGACGTGAAAGACTAAAATAATCACCAATGACATAGTGATGAAAACAACTTCAGAACCAAAATAAATATGCAACATACAAAGAAAAACATCCAAGGTTTTTGAATGATGAATAGATTCGATGTACTAGACCGTTTTATCTCAACCAGCTGGAATTCACAATTTAATCCACATTCCAACACAAACATTTTAGAAATCTAACTTATTAGAAACTGAGTCCAGGCAGTCTTGGTTTTTAGTTCTACACTGAGAATAATTTATGCAAATTCAGCAGTAGAATACTGGGTACAAACCAGAATGTCACTTTAAATGTTTTTAAGAGGTCAATACTGTACCCCTTTGAAAAATATTTACAGTTCTGATAAAGTAAAATATTCATTAATTTGTAAATTATGTACACCATTTAATATTAATGAGGGTCGTGGGGAAGCTGACGCCCATTTTAGCCAGCTCTGAGCGAACAGCTGGCCAGACCATTGCCAGGTCAATTCACACTCATTCACTCCTAGGGTCGATGTGGAACAACCAATCAGCCTACTGTGCATGTTTTGGACTATGGGAGGAAACCATAGTACACAGAGAAAACCCACGAAGGCACGGGCAGAATTGAACTCAGGCCTTCTTGCTGTGAGGCAAACATACCAACCACTGCCACAGAGTAAAATATATCAATTATAATAAACATTACAATTACAATAATGAAATATATTTAACTTATATTATACCACTTATCCATTACTGGGGAAGATAGTGCCAATCCCAACTGACTTCATGCTAGAGGCAGAGTACACCCTAAGCAGGTTGCCAGTTCACAACTATCAGCAATTTAGGGTTGGCCTAAAGTGCATGTCCCTGAACTGCGGGAGGAAAGCACCCAGAGTACTTAGAGGAAACTCCCACGAGCACAGGAGGAACATGTAAATTCCACACCGAAAAGTCCTTGGCTGTGAGTCAAGCTGAGGACCTTCTCACTGTGAGGTGACATGCTCTAAATTAAATCATAATCCTATTTTTGTTTTTGCATCACGCATACATGTACATGCTAAATACATTAGACGGCTTTTAGTGGGAAAATGCATGTTTGATATTGAATGTGCAACTTTGAGGGAGTTTTGGAGAGTACACATATTTAATTTTGAGATCTAACTGAGTGTGAAAATCCTGCTGTACACTCAGATTTCAAACATCATGTTGCAGCAGTACTTCACAGCTTCACAGGTTGTTCATTTCTAAACACATTTATAAGTAGTAACCATATTAGCAAAAAAGGAGCCAGCAAATTATACCTGCACCTGCATGAAATTAGAGCACGCTCTGCCTCATCAATAACATGCAACAACTCCATGTGATATTTTTTAATAAATTCCCAATTACTAATACTCAGGTCTAGCAGACTTTCACACAATAAAAAATGTGATAAAACAAGTAAACAACCAGTAAGTAAACTACCTTTTTTGAACATATGCATGCAACAATGTAATCTCATGGTGTACTTATAAGAAAAAAAATTACAGACCTAATTACAGACCTAATTGTGTGCTCAGTCACTATTAATATCAAGAAAAGCTTTCTTTAGACATCAGTCTTTATTCATATAATTAATATTGACTGTTGGTCAAAATATAATAATAATAATAATAATAATAATAATAATAATAATAATAATAATAATAATATGTTTTAATTTATTTCTTTATAAAAAAAATTATTAATTTGTTTGAATTTATTACCATAAAAATGGAATGAAAAATAATTCTGATGAGTATGGCTTACAGCTAATAAAACCCCAAATTCAAAATCTCAGAAAATTAGTTCTTGTGAAAAGATTCAATATTGTAGGCTCAAAGTGTCACAGTCTAATCAGCTAATTAATCCAAAACACCTTTAATGGGTTCCTGAGCCTTTAAACGGTCTCTCAGTCTGGTTCAGTAGAATTCACAATCATCGGGAGGACTGCTGACCTGACAGTTGTGAAAAAAAACATCACTGACAACCCTCCACCAGCAGGGAAAGCCTCAAAAGAAAATTGCAAAAGAAGTTGAATGTTTTCAAAGTGCTGTATCAAAGCACATTTAATAGAATGTTAAGTGGAAGGGAAAAGTGTGGAAGAAAAAGGTGCACAAGCAGCAGGGATGACCGCAGCCTGGAGAGGTCTAGCCACTCCTGAACATCAAACAACAAACAACAGAAGCATCTTACCTGGGCTAAAGAAAAAAAGAACTGGTCTCTTGCTCAGTGGTCCAAAGTCCTATTTTTTGATGAGAGCAAATTTTGCATCTCATTTGGAAACCAAGGTCCCAGAGTCTGGAGGAAGAATGGAGAGCCACACAATCCAAGATGTTTGAAATCCAGTGTGAAGTTTCTACTGTCTGTGTTGATTTGGGGAGCCATGTCATCTGGTGCAGCTGGTCCACTGTGTTATTAATCCAGAGTCAACTCAGCTGTCTACCAGACATTTTAGAGAACGTCATGCTTCCTTCAGCAGACAAGCTTTATGGAGATGCTGACTTCATTTATCCAGCGGGACTTGGCAACTGCCCACACTGCCAAAAGTAAATGACCAGGGGATTACTATGCTGGATTGGCCAGCAAACTCGGCTGACCTGAACTCTAATGAGAATCTATGGGGCATTGCCAAGAGAAAGATGAGAAATAGAGAGACATGAGACAAAACAATGCAGAAGAGCTGAAGGTTGCTATTGAAGCATCCAGGTCTTCCATAACACCTCAGCAATGCCACAGGCTGGTAGCATCCATGCCACGCCGCGCTGAGGCAGTAATTCATGCAAAAGGAGCCCTTCACCGAGTACTGTGTAGATATGAATAATTGCACTTTTCAGAGTGTTGACGTTTCTGTATTTAAAATAAGGGTTTTATTGATTTTAACTTCTGATATTTTAATCTGAGATTTTGGATTTGGGGTTATCATAAGCTGTATAATATAATCATTAAAATTATAACAAATAAAGGCTTGAAATGTTTCACTTTGCATGAAATGAGTTTGTATAATATATTAGTTTCAAAATGTTTAAGTTGAATAACTGAAATAAACGACCTTTTGCACGATATCCTAATTTTTTGAGTTTCACCTGTATTTTAGGTAAGTTGCCTGGTGTGCCCTTCTGTTTTAGATAAAATAAAGTTTATTTTACTGTCGGGTCATTGTTGCTGCAGTGCTTGTTTTAATGTGTGTAGCATTCCTTCCCTGTGGGTAGGAAGGGATGTTCGTTTCCTGGCATTCACAAGCCCAGCAGTGGATGTGGAACTTCGTTCTCCAGGCCTACTGCTTCCCTGCTCTGCTGTTTTTCTTTTTTTCCCTGCTCAGCTGTTCTTTTTTCTTTCTTTTGTTTGGTAGTTTTGTTTTGCCCTGTTGAGATATAACTGTGGTTAAGTGATTTCTGTGTCATTGCCTAGTCTTATTGTTAAGTATTTTGTATGTTCGCCCTGTGTATGTCTTTGATGGGCTGGGTAGATAACCCCTGTGTGTGTAAGCCAATACTGCAAATCAGCTTGAGCAGGGGGTTTAAACATGATGGTATTGCAATGGGAAAGGTAAGTATTTCCTGTGTTTGGGCCTGGTTTGGTAATACTACAAATTTTATTTACTGTGTGTGGTCCAATTTTACCCTCCCTCATTAGATGGTTCTGCTGGCTGCCTTGGTCTTATCCACTTCTCTTCACTGCAGGACAAGAGCTGTTGGGCTGAAGTGAACATCAGGTGGTGTTGTCAGTAATTGTGTCATTTATCTTAACCCATCCTTTATGGTAACTCACTTTGTGTATCGTTTAGGTGGTGTGATGAAATTAGTGTTGGATTAGGATTAAGCGGTTCAGAAAAGGAATGAATTTCACATATTATTTGCATTTCAGCATTTTCATCTACATATCTGGACAGCAATAAAGAAAATAGTCTTTGAGGAACTGCTTCTGCTGTACACAATCAGTGAGATTGGATAAGACTTGGAGTGAAAATCCACCTCATTTAAATGAAAGACGGGCCAGGAAAACATTATCTGTGGGAAGTTCATCTCTGAAAGTGGTGTAATGGTGTATTATTATTAGCAGTTTTATGCAAACCAAACACAGATAAGTCCTACACTATTAAGTCTAAACCTTTCAAAAGACTGCATGCAATATGAAACTTGACCAGAAACGTTAAATATTTGGAAGAACTTTGTTCTGTCAACCAGAAAGAGGCTGGTGACTACTAGAGAGACAGTTGGCAGCTTGGACAGTTGAAGCACCTGGGGCAGGCAGAGTTGGCAGCCCAAATCACTTCCTTTTCCTCTGAGAGGAGGAACCCTCAAAAAGCTACATATCAAGTCAAGAGAAATACCTCCAGGGGAGCCCTAGGGGGGTGAGCGGGCAAACTGATCTGACGGACCCAAGAGGGTCTGGAGAACCTATTTGTGTCACAGCGCACAGACGCTACATCTGATGAAACGTATAAGGAGCCGAGCCAGGAAGCACCCCACAGAGCTCAGAGCCTCCATGTGCCATTAATTGTCCCTCCAAGTCTGTACTTGGCGAAGGTCCAAATCAAGAGGACACAGGCTTGTAAGACGGCAGTTTGGAAGCAGCCCAGGAGAGGAGACTAACTCGGACCACCTACACCATGAACCACAGGGCAGCTAGGATTCACAGAATCCAACAGGAGTTATAGTCCCTCAAGAAGCAGTACAAGGAAGTCAGTAAGAAACAATGTCCCCCTTCTTGAGGAGGGAAGATCTTGAGAAAAAGACTGAAGACCTTGCAGAGAGAGAAAACAAATGCCAGGGCAGAAGCTGTTCAAAGAAGGAAATAGACTGCATCTGCACAACACTTACAGTGACCTACACTGAAAGGAAGAGCTGGGCCACTGCAATATCCTTGTACAACCCCCAGGATGTGATGATGGTGCCAGGATGTAGGTGGATCCTCCAAGGACTGGAAAAACTCATCTGGTGGGCTTGAACCAGCCATGTCCCATTCACTAGTGCTGAGGTCAAGGTTATGGACAGGTTTCATTTCAACATCGAAGGGGTGCGGATACCATCTTTGTCAGAGCAGCCAGTAAGAGCTTGGTAAAGGTCTTCGACAGCAGCCCTAGATATTCGCATCGGTCCAGTCAACCTACCAGGACCTGGACAGCTGGCTAAGATCAACAGACCAGTATGGCCTTCCTGGCTAGTTTAAAGTGTGGATATACCAACACGGTGTATTGCCAAGAATACTCTGGCACTAATCTTGTACAAGGTCCCCATCTCCACTGTGAATACCCTGGAGAGAAATGTTAACAGCTGCCTCAGAAGATGGTTAGTGTTGCCCAGGAGCCTAAGCAACATCACCCTCTATGGAAACACTACAATGCTCCAGCTGCCTCTGAAATCTCTGGAAGAGGAGTTCAAGGTGACACAGGCATGGGATGTGCTGATGTACAGAGACTGCATTGACCTGAAGGTGGCCCTGGCAGGAGTGTTGGTGAAGGCTGGAAGGAAGTGCCCAAGCTGCCATGTTGGATGCAGAGGCTCGACTGCACACAAAGAACTTGTGGGGGTGGTGGCCCATGGCAGAGCAAGCTTAGGGTACAAGGAGACTAAGTGGAAGGGGAAGTGCAGGCAGGCACAAGAAGAGGTGAGGGCTGCGGTGGAGGAAGGAAGGACAAGCAGAGTGGCTGGTCTGGAACAGGAGGGGGCCTGAACCAGGTGGAAGCAGGCCATGGACTGTAAGGTCTCTTAGATGGAGCTGTAGCAGAGTGAGCAACACCACATCACCTTCCTGATTCGGGCAGTGTATGATGTCCTGCCTAGCCCAGCAAACGTCTTTACTTGGGGAAAAGTGGAAACTCCAACCTGACAGCTGTGCCCAGCCCGAGGCACTATGGAGTTTATTCTGAGCTCCTGTCTAATAGCACTCACTCAAGGTCATTACACCTGGTCACAACTAAGTTGTAAAACCCATTACAAATGCCAGCAAGGAGATCAGCAACGGCAGCCGAGGGAACAACAGCTCCTGCACAATCACTTTCATTATGGAAGTAGAGCAGGTGCAAGCAGGTAGGAGGGTACCAGCAGGGATCCTGGTGTCAGCTAAGGACTTGCAACTCTCTGTTGATCTGGGGACGCAGCTGAGATCCCCCCAGCGCATTGTCAGCACAACTCTGAGGCCAGAGAGCACCATCATTATCATAAAGCTGACATGAATGACATCATTATCGTGGAGCTGACATGAAGGGCATCATTATTATGGAGCTGACCATGCCTTGGGAGGACCTCTTGGGAGAAGCTCATGAAAGAAAGATGACCAAATATGAACACCTAGTCACCGACTGCCAAGTACAGGGATGGAAGGCATGATGCACGCCCATCGAGGTTACCTGCAGAGGATTAGTGGTGGGCTCACTCCACAAAGCCCTACAAAGCATTACACTGGGCATTACAGGATCAGCAATTAGCAGGGCCATCAAGTACATCATCGATGCAGCCGAGTAAGCCTCAAGATGGCTCTGGAAAATCCGAAGAGGAGAATCATGGGGACAAGCAAGTGCTGTCTGAACACATGCTGCAGTCTGATCAGCCGTGGCTGGGTCGCCTGGGAGAGGGTGTCTGACATTGAAAGACCCAAAACACCCATTGACCCCAGGTTACATCACTGATGATGTGTTCAGGTGTATCAGAACATGTATTAAACTGTAAATATCAACCTGTCAGATTTAAATTTATGACAGTGGGAAAAAAGATGACAAAGAGCGACTTTAGCATTGTTGCCCTGAAAATAGCTTGTAGTAATTATTTTTTAATTTGTTTTTAGAAAAGATTTTACTTTTAAATGAAGTAAAGAGGCAAAGGAATCTAGGTACACATTTAACATGTTGAGACCCCACATAATCAAAATCAAAATAATTGATTTTGTTCACAGCTACAAGAAATTTTTCAAATAAAGTATTTCGAAATTTAAAAATAAAGAAGGAAAACTGAAGTAAAGTTCTCAGAGTTACAAAAAGTCAAACCATGTCTATGAACAAAAAAGTCTACTAACCCCTGTTTAAATTTAATAAAAGGAGACGGCTGCCATGGTCTTGAGATCTGTTCAGAGTGCACAGACACTTCCTCACCCCACCCCCATCCAGAAGCGGTTGAGATAGGCTCCAGTCTTCCTGCAACTCTAATAGTTTTGGGAATTTTTGCAAATGAATGAATAAAAGAAGACCAAGATAAATAAGTTAAAAATTTTTCCATATTCATTATGACCTACAACCTGCATAGTTCGACTAAAAAGCAAAAGAGATCCATTACAGTGCAAAATGAAAAAAAAATAAAATACCATCACCTGGTCAGGTGACACGTTGGTATATTGATCGGCACGTCCTCTTCACAACATAAAGGTCCTGGGTTTTAGCGCCGGGCTCAGCGATGGCGTCTCTAAGAGTTTGCATGTTCCTTGCGTGCTTGCATGGGCTTCCTCAGAGTACTTTGTTCCTTTGTAAGTAAAGATATACATGATGAGACACACATGAAAAATATGTGAGATTGTCTTCACTGTGTTCCATGGTATTAGCTAATCCATTAAAAAATTAATTTGTACTCTTCTCCTGACTGATAAGCTTCAACAATGAGTTCCCTCTCATGCTTTGTAAGCTTTTTGTGCATCGTGGCTTTTGCTGTAAAATGCAACTTTAATTAATATCAGAAAAATCCTACTACAACAGCTGATTTTTATTCGAAGTTAATCAAAGTTTAACTAATAACAATCAAACATGAACTGGTGGCAGATGTGTACTGACTTCTATTTAGAATGAGTTTGAATGTGATTTATCCATTCTGAACAAAGTCACATTGCAAACCTCAAGAGGGTGCACATGTTTATGCAATCACATTATTCTCAATAAAACAATCAGACTTTATTTGTATAGCACATTTCATACAAAAAAAATGTACCACATAATGGTACATAACTACTCACTAACAGAGCATGAACTTGGTAAACAGATACTTAAACTGACAAGACAGACAATACAAATGAAAATTAATTAGAAGTTAGGTAGTGAAAAGCAAACTCAGATTTAGGCACTTATCAATAGAAAGAGCTATCAGGAGCTCCGCTTGTAGGCCTACAACTATATTTTAGGTCAGATTACAATTTTTACATTACAAAACCTGGAATTTAAAAAGGAGTGTGCATTCACTGTACATCTTTGAATCTGAACTTTTGTATAGCTAGTAGAATATGCAAATCTGAGGAACGCTCTTTTATTATTTGTCAAAAACAGTCCAGAAGATGAAAAAGTTTAATATGGCCATCATATCATATTGTTGCTTTAAAAATGATGTACCTTGTAAGTAATTCATAATTGCTTTCCCTAGCTTAAGTGTGTTACCTGTCTCTCTGACAAACATAATCAATAATAATTTTGGAAAATTAATGCAAATGTGCAAGTACCTGGTGAGGACATACTGATATCATGGAGAAAATATTACATAAATAAATATACTCAACAAAATTATAAATGCAACTCTTTTGTATTTACTTCCATTAGGCCTACATTCCAAAAGGCCTATTTCTCTCAAATATTGTTCACAAATCTGTCTAAATGTGAGCACTTCTCCTTTCCCGAGATAATACATCCACCTCACAGGTGTGGCATAGCAAGATGCTGATTAGACAGCCTGAATATTGCACATGTGTGTCTTAGGCTGGCCACAATAAATATTATGAATTATAAATTAAAAAGATTGTGAACAATATTTGAGAGACATAAGCCTTTTGTGCACATAGAAAAACTTTTAGATCTTTGGGTTCAGCTCATGAGAAATGGGAGCAAATACAAAGTGCTACATTTATATTTTTGTTGAGTGTTTTTATTCACTTCAAAGACAAATGTGATGCATTTTTCACATCTAAGTTTTGCAGTGTTGTGAGCATACGTAATGTCTTCTCCAAAAAGAACTCAGTGTGACATGGATCAACTGAGCTCTTTAGAGAAAATTTGTTACAGCTTGTGAATGTACTAACCCCATTTCCAGAAAAAAAAATCTGTTAAAAGAAAAAAGCCTATTTATTTAATTGACAAATGTACAAAGAAGAGATTTTTTTACACTCAATCAAAACTAGATTTTGTTTCAACCAAGACACTTGTTTGAAAAGTAAGATTACTTAATCATCAGTTTATTTATACTGTTGGAAAGTCAAACGTCACACAGTCAGTATCAACAAAAGTATTGACTTGAGACTGAGCTACTTCATTACTCTGCTCTGTCTTATGTATTCTTACAATGCTGCTGTATTTCCTAAAATACAACCCCTTCTGGTCAATGGTCAACCAAGATGAATGTACGAAGTACGGCTATTAGGAAAAGAAAGAATTTACCTGTTACAACATTTGTAGCAGTCAACTGTTTTGTTTTGACAGTTCTGAACTATGTGATTTTACAAAAAAAAACAAAAACAAATGAAAGGTCTAATAATCAGATACACTGTGCATGTCAAGCACTATGCTGAAGTAATTTGCATTTATGACTTTCAAGGACAAATAACTGGTCATAAGGTAATGTGGGTTGTTTTTTTTTTCAGATTCTTTGAACTCTAGCTAGTAATTAGTGTAACATCAGACAGATGGTGCTGTTGATATCTTAACACACAGCAGAACTCATACAACAACATAAAAGTAAAGCTTTAATAATAATCATTATTAGTATTATTATTAATGTTATTACACCGGTGGTGTAGTGATTAACATGTCCACCTCACAGCAAGAAGGTCCTGGGTTTGAGTCCCAATTTCAGTGAAGGTGTTTCTGTGTAGAGTTCCATGCTCTCCCCGTGCTTGCCTGAGTTTCCTAGGGGTACTCTGGTTTCTTCCCATAGTCCAAAGGCACACATTAGGCCAATTAGCTGTTACAACATTTATGGCATTTGGCAGATGCTCTTATCCAAACTGCCAATGGGTGTGAGTGAGATAGGTGTGAGTGGGTGCCCTGCAATGGCCTGGTGAGGTGTGAGGAGAACTTTCAGTAGAATATAGAAATAAAGAAGAGTAGAGCTCCATCCCCACAATATTACTGGCCTTGCGGATCAGATTGTTCACTCTGTTTGCATTTGCAACCCTCAGCCTGCTGCCCAAACATGCAACTGCTGAAGATAGAAGATCAGCAATGTAGCTAACTGAGTAATCAAATGCCAGCCATGTCTCTCACTGTTTGTAGT
>JBCNYG010000025.1:37769450-37784347 GCA_039654305.1 Porochilus rendahli | reverse complement strand
GACTGTGGGAGGAAACCGGAGTACCCGGAGGAAACCCACGCAAGCACGGGGAGAACATGCAAACTCCACACAGAAACTCCCGAGCTGGGAATCGAACCCGGGACCTTCTTGCTGTGAGGCGGACGTGCTAACCACTACGCCGCCGTGCCGCCTCAGGAAAATCAATGCACTCCAATTATTTTTATAATAATTAACCATCATTCTTTTTTTTTTTTTTGATCATAATGTGGCATTATGGTAGGCCTAACAGGGGTCTGTGTGTACTTTCTGTTTGTTTTTTGTTTGTTTGTTTTTTCAGCTTGGCAGAAGTATGCTAAATATGTATCGGGGTGGGGTTTTGGACGAGGAACACCCCATAATGTTAAAGGATCCTTCAAAAAATTCCTCCAGAATTTGATACAGGAATTTTTTCGGCGGATCCTTTAACATTATGAAATAGCACAATTTTTTTAATTTTTTAATATTGGGATTTCTGGGGTTAGTAGAGTTTTGTAGCCCCAGAATTTTCTTGTTTATGTTTGGGGGTTATTTTTATTTTATTTTATTTTATTTTTTTTACCAGCCTACTACTGGTTTCATTTAAACCACAGAGACCCTGACCACACGGAAATGACTAAGAATGAATCAAAGTTAAATGCATCATGTGGAAGTTTACACTTACGTTAATGAATGGCATTTTTCTTTCACCCACTCAACAGTAAAATCCTCCTAATGTTCCTGTGATGCACAACTCTACTCTCTCTAACAGAATCAGAACCGCTAAGCAGATGCCTTTCCAGAAAAACTTAATATTGCACTTCCCATTGATATCTATATTTGTATCCTATAAGAACACATCAAAGCATTATCCCTTCGTTCTGTATAATATATTCATATTTATTCAGTAACATTTCTGTTCCATATGCAAAAAGTCAACTAGCCAAAACATCTTACATGCCTCTTTGCCCTGATCAGAATCACACCAGACGAAGCAGGGTGTCACTTTCAAATGCAGCTACAATAGCTGAGGATATTTTTTCACACTCCCTCCCCACTTACTCATGTTTATGAGCCAGTGACATAACCGGTATCGCCAGTGAACGTCAGCACTGGCTTCCTGTACGGCACCCTGGGATGACAGCTCCTGTTTATGGCACCAAAAGTGGTCAGACACAAGGTTCGTGGAAGATGTTTGTGTGAATTCTGTGAGTCGACTCATTAATAAAAAGCCACATTTCATAACAGTATGCTGAGCCCAGCAGGTCCCAAGAATGAGTGACCCACTCTACAGACTGAAAAGCGATAGGAAGTTTTGGAGTCACTCAAATCCGCAAGTCAAACTTTATCGTGAGATGATTATGAGGCACTTGCTTTCAGTTTAGCATGAAACACCTTGCAGGAGGAAAAGTAATGTGTAGGCCTGCGATGGCCTGGCGAGCTGTCCCGGGTGTACCCCGCCCTCGCCCAGAGTCGGCTGAGATGGGCGCCAGCCTCCCCGCGAACCTAATTAGGAATAGAGGATAGGATAGAGTTTCGGGCCAGAAGAGAACGCCTTGCTCGCCCTGAGGGCCCACCACTGCTGCAAGGGAATGTTGCGATCTGATTGGGCTTTCATCTCAGGATCATGAATCATTATTTCAAGAGGATAATTAAAAAATAATAATAATAAATTAGATACCTTGTCAGGTTATCAGGCTAGCTCATTTAGCTAGCTGACTAGCATTTGCACTGCATATTACAAACATGTAGGTATTACTTTGAAATCCTTTTGGAACTCATGCTAAATAAGGCTACACTTGCTAGCTTGCTAGTCAATAACACTTTTTTGTTTGTTTGTTTGTTTGCTTGGCTTTAGTTGCTAGCCCTGGGTTTACACTGGGGCATGATCTCAACGAGCAATAGGGGGTCGTGGGATTAAATCGTGACGATCTTGAGGGAGCTTGGTGGAATCGTGATGATCTCCAGGAAACTTGATGTATTAATGATGATCTCGCTTATAATGGCAAAACTTTTGATTGTCAAAAATTTTACAGCGATTATTACGATTTAACACCAATCGCGATCAATTACCTTGCATGGAGGATAATGACGTTATAGGAATCAGAAACACCATGGTGTATATGCTATAAAAAAGTCACGCCGTGGTTCAGTCCCAATCCAAAAGGACCTAAAGACCAACTTTGTAAATCTTTAAGTTTGCATGTGCATTACATTACATTAGCTCTCTTTGCTATTCACGCAGCCACTGGTGCTTTCCCGTCAGGCGTAGCGGGGCGGTAATGCTAACCCCTACACCGCCATGCTGCCAGAACATTTAAATTCATGAGTGTAATTGAGTGTCAGAATTAACATGAAATAACAAGTAATTTTAGCACTCGGCTGCTTTGTGCTTCCTCTGTGACAGCAGAGCAGCAATTTAAATTCATGCTTTTTAAAGTGATTTTTTTTTTTATAATGTGAGCTTTTTTTTTGGAAACAAATAGAAACTGAAAATACTGCTGCAAGCTATTTTTTAACTAATTACCTCTTTTGAGGAAGATGATAAAACATCCCCTGCTTATTTAGGCGTCATTGTGGTTTAGAGGTTGGCACGTCCACCTTGCTGCAACAAGATCCTGGGTTCGATTTGTGCAGTTGGTCAAATCGGCTGCATGTGTGAATGATTGTGTGTTGCAACAGTCTGGTAGGCTGTTCAGCGGGTATCCCACCCTCGCCCATAGTTGGCTAAAATAGGCTCCAGCCTTCCTGAGACCCTAGTAGGATTAAACGGCTTGGCAAATGAGTGAGTGAATGAATTTTCTAAATATTGCCAGTAGTCGGAGGGATAAAAACAAAGCAAGCAGTTGACCCCACCCGCCATACCCCCCATACCCGCCCCCACCACCAAAAAAACCCAAAATATAAATAAATCAATACATACATACATACATACATACATAAAAAAATTAAAAATTTTTAAAAAGAAAAGAAAAAAGAGTCATTTAGCTTTTTTCATATTAAAAGTGCTTAAATTACCCGGATATTCTTTGTGTTTATATTGAAGACAAAATGACTTAGACTTAACTTTATTGATTTAAATTACTTTAAATAGTTTAAAATTCCTGTTAAATATTTAAACATAATTTCAAGTAATTGACGTATTGCTCTGGTAGATAATTGAACTTTTTCAGCTTTTGTATTTCTTAAAACAAACAAAATGATCTGCTATTGTATTTAGACCAATGATCAACATTACGAAATGCTATAGAAATTCAAACAAAAGAAAAGAGTTAAAAAACCAAACAAACAAAAGCCAATCCTGCTTTGGTAAAATACTTGCTTTGACTATTTATATAAATTTTTAAAAATGTAATTAGATATTACATTTATATATTTGGGTATTAAGTTGGTGGAATTTAAAAATATATATTTTTAAAATTATAATTAATTATTTAAATTACTTATTATTATTATTTTTATGTATTTTACCAAGATGTTTATGTTGTTTTTATTTTATTTCAGATTTTTTATTAGTAGTAGGTTAGTAGTAGTTAGATTTTGTTTGTTGGTTTGTTTGTCTTTTGCTTTAATACAAACCTGTATTCACATCATCCATAAATAATGTTTAACAAATTACATACTGAAAATTAAAATTCTTACATAGGTTAGAATTTTTTATTTATTATTTTTTTATTTTTGGATATTTTATGTTTTGACATGAAACCTTTATTTGAAACTCTGCAGTTCAATCTGGAAAGAAGAAAAAAAAAAAAAAAAAAAAAAAGGCTGTTTTTTTTTCCTCCCAGAATTCATTTTGGTTTCATGTTATTGAAAAGTGCTGAGTTTTTTAACACCCTTACTCAGCAAACACAGACATCCTTCCTCTGAACAGCACACAAAGAATTTTACATTTCTCATTCAGACTGATGGAGAGCCATATAATGTGAAAGAACATCACAATTTATTCACCGGAGAAGAACTGGAGAGGGAGATTAGATAAGACAAACTCAGTGAACTGAGAAAATGACAAAAAGAGAGAAAAGAGCAAGGACAGAAAACAACAGCAGGGAAAAAGGTTTCTGTTTCCTTATCGCTGCTCGGATGTCAGGCAACTGTTTGGTCTCTAACGTTCTAGTGACTCAGTGTACATGTTTATAAGCTAAATGCGCTCCATGGAATCCTTAATAAGAAAGGCAGCACACGACTAACTGTAATAAAACGAACGTTTTTGTTTACAGTCGACAGAAATCAGACAGTGAATTATCTCAATATATTTTGTCAGAACAATTAACCATGCTGGGTGAAATCAAGATAACGAGATACTGTAATTAGATGAAGTGCAGTTCTGAGAGTTCAGAGCTTACACTGTGACCAATCACCACCAAATGAGCCTTAATGCACCAAAGGGGCTTTTAAAAGTACATATATAACTACGTGACATTATCAGCTTTAAAGGATTATTTAAATTAGGGAAAAAAAGACGCAAAGACATGAAAAAATTTAAAAATCTCAGCTTTTGTGGATTTATTTACAAGACTTATTTTGAGATTGTTCAATTTACTTAAAAGGCCAATTTGAAGAGAGGCACGGCGGCGTAGTGGTTAGCACGTCTGACTCACAGCAAGAAGGTCCCAGGCTCGATTCCTGGGCTCAGGCGTTTCTGTGTGGCGTCTCTGTGTGGCGTCCAAATCACCCCTAGTTGTGACAGTGATTGTGACTGGTTGTATATGTGTTGGCCCTGCAATGGCCTGGTGAGCTGTTCAGGGTGTGCTTTCGCCCAGAGTTGGCTGAGATGGGCGCCAGCCTTCCTGCAACCCTAATTAATATTAAACGGCTTAGAAAATGAATAAATAAAAGACTGTTCGATGCATGAAAACTTATTTTGAGGTGGTGGGTCACGAATAACCCTGAAGTACAGGGATTGTAAGACATCGCAGAGTGAGGGAAGAAAAGAAAAGAAAAGGCACAAAAGTGGGTACACCAATTTTCAAGTTCAAATGTTGTTTTAAAAATTGATTTTTATCTATGCATCCATTCATGATCTTCCGCTTATTCAAGGTGGGGTCACGGAGGCACCAGTCTAGAAAGGGAAAACCAAGGCATCCCTCTCCCCAGCGACACTCTCTAAACCCCAAAGCCTTTCAAGGCGAGATGGATAATAGATATAATATTAATAGATATAATACCCCCAGCGAGCCCAAACCACCTCAACTAACTCCTTGAGATGCGGAGAAGCAGTAGATCCACCCCGAGTTCCCCTGGATGTCCGAGCTCCTCACCCTATCTCTAAGGTTGAGCCCAGATACCCTCTAAAAGAAAACTGATTTCGTCCGCTTGTATATTACAAAATAATAATACCACTACTAATACCTACTGCCACCACAACTACGAAAAAGAAGAAAAAAATATATATAATAGTAATATTAATAACAATAGTAATAAGAATTTATTTATTTTCTGAACCGCGTATTCCTAATTCGGGCCGTGGGGAGGCTGGCGCCCATCTCAGCCGACTCCGGCGAGGGCGGGGTACACCCTGGACAGCTCGCCAGGCCATCGCAGGGCCATCAGTCACACATCATTCGAACAGCCAATTAGCCTACTGTGCATGTTTTTGGACTGGGGAGAACATGCAAACTCCACACAGAAACGCCCGAGCTGGGACCTTCTTGCTGTGAGGCGGACGTGCTAACCACTACGCCACCGTGCCGCCCCTACAGCAATAATACATTAATCATTCTGTCCTCTTCGTCCTCTGTAAGTGTGGTGCTTCACAGGTTCATAAATCACTAGCTTACCCTTTTTAATTCAAATTCAAATTTATTTGTCACATACAAAATCATACACAGTACAACATGTACTGAAACTCTTAATACGACTGTCCGATATTTGAAGAAGAATAAAAACAATATCAAGAGGAATAAAATACCAATAACTATTTGGGTGGGGGACCCCAACAATACTTAAAAGTCAAATATAAATATTAAATATAAGTGTACTGAAGATAAATAATACAGTATGTAAAGTGTCGGTGCAGTATGCACACAAGGATGTCCAGTGATTGTGGTTGTTGTGTGTGCAGAGTAGTGCAAGGTGTACAGGGAATGCAATTTGTGTGTGCAACAATCAGCTGGTAGAATGTATTGATAATGTGTAGGGTAGGTTTTATAAAATAAAATAAAAATACACCTGTCAAAAATGAAGCAGCAACTTCAGATGTTCACCCTCTGTTTATTATTATTAATATTATTATTGTTGTTGTTATTATTTTAAAATGAATAAATTACAAATAGGACAGAATAAGCCTATTTGCTGAATATTTTGACTTCCTTATTATATATCACATTACATATAAAAATATGCCAATTTTTTCCACAGATTAATAGATGGAAAAATAAAGGAAGGTTTTTTTTAAATTAAGGGATCTCACTCGCCTAGAATTAATTAATTACTAGAATAACCGAATCTTAACAGATAATTTGCTTCATAATTATTGTTGTATTCCCAGTGAGACTTTTATTAATGCATGCCATAGTTGAGTTCCGGTTTGAACAAATTTTACATTTTGTTTCACAGTGTCAAAATATTGTTTACAAAGATAATTAAAACAATTTGGTTGGCATTCGCAGATCTAAATTAGCAGCACAGGTCTATATAATGGTCTGTTTCAAATAAACTTTTTTGTCGTTTTTGAGTCTTTGATAAAGCTTTCTGTTTTTGACTTTGTGAAACCGGCTGTGACTGGTTCGAACTGGCCTAGTGAGTATGCGCACTGAGTGTAAACAGGAAGAGGAAAAAATAGGTTGTTACAGAACGGGACGTGAGATTTAATAGCTTGCAACTGTTTTTAATAATTACCTTATTGTAGATGCTGTACCTGAAAGGTTATTTATCCGTGCGAATATAGTTGTAGTAAAATTTGTGTCATTCTGCTGAACAGTGACAACAACGTCTGCTCGAGGAAATAGCTAACTAACGTTAGTGTCCTGTTGCCTGGTTAGCTAACACTCACAGCTCTGACGGGATTTTGACGCTTTGGTCATATAAGCAATTACATGAGTGGAGAAGACAGACTTTTACGGAAAAGGTACTTTATAAATAGTGCTAGCTTGTTATAGCTAAATAGGGACAATAAATTGCTTGAAGTCTTTCCTCAAAGCCAACGCCATGGCCCAATAAAATAGCTGCTCAACGTAATATCTTATGTAGCAATTTACGTTTTCAGAAACGCTTCAGCATTAGAGATATATTTTAAAACTGTATTAACTGTTACTGGAGATGGTTCAGAAAGATAAAATAGTGGAATTGTCCAAGGCGGACACTGAGCCGTGCACGGGGGGGACAGATGTCGGTGTGGTGGATGTTCAGAGCTCACTGGAAGAACACAGTGTTGTGGCTGAAATAACAGGCCTCAGAAAATTCATCAGCGGTGTTGTTGAGGGTGAGTTCACAGCGTTGTATAGCGCCATTGTTTATACACAAGTCTTTTGTAGTCACTAATAATTTATGTCGAGCAGTGCTCACTTCAGGACTTCGGTGGCCATCTGTTAATTTGTCATTAATCTGGTATTATGCAGAGCTACTGTTTTATGAAAAGTTGGGAATTTTATGTCTAGTAAGGTGACTAGCTTTTCAGTGGTATGTGACACCCCCCCCCTTCTTTACCAGTTTTTTATGGTCGACCATGGACAATGGAACAGAGAAAGGAACTATTTAGGAGGTACTGTTCACTGACCAAATACACTAATCAGTAATAAATGTTAGTTGTATGGTTGGAACATTTATGTATGTGAACCCTCTTTATCATTTTAAAGACAGCAGAAATGGGGATTGAACACATATCTGTATGCACCTAAGGATGACTACAAACACAGAATGTTCTGGAGAGAGATGTACTCAGTGGAGGAAGCAGGTAAAAAAATTGTGAAAACCAACAGTGTTGCCTGAAAGATTTGTAATGTATTATTTAATGAAAAAGTTTGTTTATAATTATATTATATTTTCTTTAAAGAACAACTTATGACACTGATCAGTTCTGCAAAAGAGCATGGAATTGAGTTCATTTATGCTATTTCACCCGGCCTGGATATAACATTTTCAAACCAGAAGGAAGTCTCTACACTGAAAAGAAAGCTAGACCAAGTAATGCATTTTTATTATGTATTTTTAAACTCATTTCACATTTATTTGTATACAGTAAATCATTTTCCTCTCACACTAATCCTCTGTGTTCATGCAGGTCTCTCATTTTGGGTGCAAGTTCTTTGCTTTACTTTTTGATGACATTGATCATAATATGTGTCCAGCTGATAAAGAAGTATTTAGCTCATTTGCACATGCACAAGTTTCTATAACCAATGAGATATATCAGTATCTGGGAGAGCCTGAAACATTTCTGTTTTGCCCCACAGGTAAAATAAAAGCTTTTCATTTTAGTGATCTGCAAATGAGGCACATTTTTAGCTCTCTTCCGTTTGCTTACCTTTCTATCCTGTGTCTTTCAGAATACTGTGGAACATTTTGTTACCCAAATGTGGCCCAATCACCATACCTGCGTACCATTGGAGAAAAGCTGCTGCCTGGCATTGACGTTTTGTGGACAGGTATGATATGAATTAATATGAAATATACATAAGTAATATGTGTAAGGGTTTGTATTTTAGTGCTAAACTTACTGAGTCCTGTTTGTTTTTGTTTTAAGGTCCAAAGGTAGTCTCCAAAGATATAACAGTAGAGTCTATTGAAGAGGTGACAAAGATACTAAGAAGGCCTCCTGTCATCTGGGACAATATTCACGCCAATGATTATGATCAGAAGCGCTTGTTCCTTGGCCCTTATAAAGGCAGGTCCACAGAACTAATTCCTCGGTTAAAAGGAGTCCTCACGAACCCCAACTGTGAATTTGAGACTAACTTTGTGGCAATTCATACATTAGCAACGTGGTACAAGTCTAATATGAATGGAGTGAGAAAAGATGTTGTCATGAGTAAGTATCATTATAGAAGTTTGTTACTCTTATGCAACTCTTAATCATTTTATAACTTTGAGGCGAGTGTGTCCCTAATTGGAATATATGCATTCTCTCTCTATCATGTGTTTTCTCAGCGGATAGTGAAGACAGCACAGTGTCCATTCAGATAAAGTTGGAGAATGAGGGAAGTGATGAGGAGCTGGAGACAGATATCCTTTACAGTCCACAGATTGCGCTTAAACTGGCTCTTACTGAGTGGCTCAGCGAGTTTTGTGTGCCTCATCAGTACAACAGTAATTACCATTATTTGCTAATGATAATGTTATGTTGAAGTCAACCCTGAAAGTTCTGTCTACCATGAAAAATATTGTTTTTAGGTAGTTAGTCATTAAGGTCCTCACCTCACCTTTTTTTTTTTAGGCCGCCAGGGAGCTCACAGTGGCCCGAAGAGTGCCTCCATTGATGTGCCCTCAATGACTTCCCCCAGTTTAGGATCCTCCACTACTGTCACCACAGTTTTTCAGCAGCCCATCATGAGCCCCACTGCTCCTCTTAGTGAGGAACCACACACGCCGCTCAAAGAGGAAGAAGAGGTGGAGGTGGAAGTAGAGAAAAAGGATTCAGATGAGGAGCCCATGGAGATGGTATTGGGAAAACAAGATGAAGTAGAGGATGCCAAGAATGTTAATCAGATTCTCACAAAAATTGTTAAAGCTGCAATGACTGAGGACCTCAAACCCATGGACACTGATAAGGAGAGTGCATCAAAGACTCCAGAGATGTCAGTTCAGGAGGACTCCAGCAGTGACATTGCACCCATGCAGACTGATGAACAGCTCAATAAAGAATTGTTTGTTCCTGGACCCAATGAGAAACCGTTGTACATAGCTGAGGGACTTACACTGGAGGATTTGTCTCTTTTGGCAGAACTCTTCTACTTGCCCTATGAACATGGTCCTAAAGCAGTGCAGATGCTTAAAGAGTTCAACTGGCTCAGAGCTAACACCAGCATTGTTAGTGTAAACTCCAAATGCGAGGACTCGGAGAAGGTAAGTGTTATTAACATTTCTGTCTCAAGCTTATTTTATCTAACCTATTTCACTTGATTTCTGTATTCTAGAGCACAACTCATTGTGTAAGTTTCAGTATGTGGTGATGCTAAATATTTGTTTACTCCTTCATTTTGAAGAAAGCATTAACTGTTTCTACTAAATTTTAAGTATTAAATATTGAATTTCAAGTGATTAATTTAAGTTTCCCTGTCATAGCATCATGGTACAATATATTTATATATATTTCAATTTGGTATCCTTACTTTTAAACCATTAATTTTGCATGATGATTGGTAGTCCCATTTACCTCGTCTTCATACAAATATTAAACAAGGAAATACATCAAAATGGAGGAAACGCAGCCTCTGTTCTGACCACTTGGTGGTGCTTTTGAAAATAAAATAGGTGTCATTGCAGGGAACAGTTACTGTTTTTGTTGCTATTAATAAATATTTGCTTTATATTGATTCAAAGTTTGTGCTTCTGTCAGGTTGCTGAGTGGCATGCCAGAGCAGAAAAGTTTGAGGAGATGTGTCGGGCTGTCATTCAGATGTTCACCAGGCTTTCCAACTCAGCCAATCGAACCATTTTGTATGATTTGTATCCCTATATCTGGGATATAAAGAGTATCATCTCAATGGTGAAATCATTTGTCCAGTGGTTAGGTAGGTATGACTATACCTCTTTTTTTTTTTTTTCTTTTTTTTTTATTTAACCCCCTGTCCCCTCTCGGTTAATGGGGATCAACATACATAAAGTAAACATAAAAGTGAACTATAAATTGGAGTTTAGCTTCTCTATTGAGGCACTATTTTTAAATATTTTTATTTATTAAGTCAGTAATATAGAAAATCAGACCCAGAACACATGGCAAAATATTTTTAGACATAATGAGTTAAATGACTATTTTTAATATAATGTATTATTATAGTATATATTATATTATAGTTAATATATAATGTAATATGACCTAGTACATTTCTCAAATTATATAAATCTTCATCAATTTTCTTAGGCTGACAATATTTATTTAAAAGTTACATTTTATTTATTTTGTAGAAATAAAAACAAACTTTAAACAGGTTTATATGGTTAATGCTTCTACTTTCCCCCTTTTTTCTACTTTTTTGCAAATACTGTTTGTCTCCACTGACTGAGTGCTGTCTTCAATGCTAGTGTGTACTGAAGTAAACTTGGCAAAAGGGAACATTCAATAGGCTTGTGTAAACAGAAACAAATTACTGTATAGTTTTTATAAATTATAAATAAATTATACTTTATTTGGCTGTGGCTTGATTGTGCCAGTGTTGGTCCTGCTGCTTGCTGTGTGTTCAGTATGACTGTGTGTTAACTCAGCAACACTGCTGGCTTTTTTATTTTTTGATCAAGGGCTTGATCGTGATGGAAGGTTGATCCCTTGTGCGCCGCGCATGCGAGCTTAAAAAGCGAGATAGGTGTGTAAGGCTATTCTGGTGCAATTTAATAACACAAGAAGTTATTGTGCCAAATTATTACAATCTGATATCTACAAAAACTAATGAATGCTTTACTCTAACTGTACTGAGGTGAGCTGGGACAATACACCTTACCAAGTATGTTCATATGTTATGCTGTGTGTAAGAATTCTGTAGAGAAGCAGACTTGGTGTGAATAGAATACTCAAAATATTTTTATGCCTTTAATAGCCAGTTGCTTTTGGGAAACATGTTCAAATATGACTTTAATTTATAGGATCTATTTGCATTATGGACCTGTATGGTTAGAGTACTGGATTCTGTTCCAATCTTTTTTTTTTTTTGTATTTTTGAAAGAATTGTTGAATAACTATAGCACCAGCATGGCCTGGGTTACATTGGTAACCATATTTCATTCACAGGTTTCTGTCCAGCTATATGACAAAGCAACACAGCAGGCAGCAAACAAAAACTGGTCCAGCCTCATCTTAAAAAATGGAGTAACTATGCAATATAAATAAAAATTAAAAAATATTTTTTACATTAAATTTCTTTTGAAACTATTTTTTAAATAAACAAAAACAGCTGTAATTTATGTCTCTTGAAAAGAGTCACTCTAAATGTGTCAGTTTGTACCACCAGAAACCGTAGGCCTTGCTATGTGTGTTCCCTCCAGACATGCGTCTCAGGTTTTCTACTCAAACAGGCAAATGCAGAATGCCTGAACTCCTACCTTATTCTTATCTCCTCTGTTTCCCTGGTCCAAAGCAGTGCAGATGGCAGTCAGTCAGCTCCTCACTGCTGTTTTGCTAAAATTGCTTTACTAATGAGCTGTTCTATTGTCTTTTCCCTTCATTATGTACAGATGGAAGAATCCTCAGCACGAGTTTCTACTGCTATTGGATCGACAGTGGACTATGTATGCACTGTGTTAGCGTTATTAGTCAAAATTCTTTTCTTTCTTTTTTTTTCTTTTGTTTTCTTGTTGTCTTTTGTATCAAGAAACATTTCCATAAATTTGGAAAGATTATGAATTTTGAATGAAGTCACATTTGCGCAGCGATAGTTATAAGGCATAAGTGTTAACCCCCAGATTTTTTTTTTCTGGCAGCTCTAACCTGGTTTTTGTTTCTATCAGTAGGCCTTATTGAGATGGCTTCATGACCAGCAAAGAAACACCACCTTAGGGGAAAAATTGTGTCTTAAATTGTGCCCTCTGGCTATAATGTTTGATTTGATTCAGAGTTGCATTTGTTAATGTATTGTGTATTAATTTAACAGCGTTTTAATTCCCCTCAGATGGTTCGCATTTGAGCTGTGTCCTGCCATTTCTTCAGAGGATGTGTGCTTAAATGTTTGTATGAAATCCAGGTTAAATGGGAGCATGTTGTCTCCTTCGTCCTTGCTGCATTTGTCTTGTTACATGACTTTGAAGTTCCAATCTTTTTGCATTTGACTGTCGGTAAACACTCACAATTTTATCAAAATAGGATCGAGGGATCTGGCTTAGGTTTCAAATGTTTCTCATAGTGAGTATTCATTCTTTAAACACCTCTGCCTCCCTTTAAAGGGTGCTGGTCTGCCTTTATAAAAACCTTAGGTTGTGTTTAAATTGCCTGAGCAAGTGAACAGTGCTCGTCAGTCATGTGACAAGGCAGATGTAAATGTGACTTCAGATGATTTTAGATTGCAGAGGGGCTTCAACAGCTGAAGCTTAATTAATTACTAGCAAGCCACTGATGTAGAGCTAACAAAAACGGCTAAACTGACTGTTAATTCAAGGGGGCAGCTTAATATTTGCAAAATGCTTACTTTCTGCATTATTTTAATAAATTATTTGTCAGGATTATTGGAATAATAATAATGTAAAGTAACATATATTAATGTAATTCTGAACACCAATTAGGGCACTTAGCAGTCTAGGATGTTAAGGACTGTCCTGCTGCGCAGATCCTGATTCCTTTGATTATTTGTCCTTGAATGTAATATTTACATCAGAGATTGGCCCGTACTCAATCAAAGCTTTAGCTGCTTAAGCCCAGAAGTCCCAGGTTTAAAGTGTTTTACTTTTGTCATTTTTATATAATGCATAATGCGCAAAAGTTATTGCAGTTTACTTTTCAATGGAGTGATATGGAAATAGACACCACTATACCCCATACCCCCTTCCTCTTCATTTTGGCATAAAGCCCCTCACGTAACATTCTCCGCTTGGATCTGATCTCAACAGGGTGTCGTAGTCAGTCATCAGCACAGTTCTTAAGTGGAGACCAAGAACCCTGGGCCTTTAGGGGCGGTCTAGCAGGAGAGTTCCAGGTATCCTATATTGAATTCACAGCCAAATGTTAAAAATGGAGTTTTATTTTTCATTTTGTTTCTGGTGTGCTTGCAGAATGTTAAGGGTTGGTCTGTTGAAGGTGAGCTGACAGCTACAAAAATATAAATGGATTAAATCTTGAACAGCAGAATTGTGAATTTGTATTATAATCTAAATGTATATGAATAGCTTCATGGACAGTTTTTAAGACGAGTGTTTCCTGATAGCCTAAAATTGGGTTTCTTTCAGCAACTGCCCAAAAGAGATGAGGCTTTTCCCCTATGCGCTTGCGACTGCGCAGCATGGCTAGGAGTTATTTTCATGACACCTTGTTCCTTTGCAGGAAGCGCTAATATTATCTGCTGCGCCCGCATCTGCAATACCGCGCTCAGGTGTGCGCCTGCGAGTTCGCCTGCGGAAGGCTCCATGATCAAATCAAGTATTTTACTTAAAACTTTATGCTGGTTAATAATTTTACAGTGATTTCATATTTCGACTTATAGTATAAGTTACATTTTTGCCCCGATATTTGGTCATGGAGTTTTTGCTTGGTATGTGCCCACATCATAAATTTTCTCTACAGGAAATGCGCAGCGAAAAATTGCGATGCCTTACTGTGGGAAAGAGGCATCTCCTTTAGCCAGTTAAGCCTTTCTCAGACCAAGCCTACAACCATATGTTTCCTTGTGTATTTGCTTTTGGTTTCTTTCAAAAACATGAAAATGCACAGGAGGTATTTAAAATAGTTATGCTGTTTATCTGCTCTTGCTGATCACTGACCAACCAAAAGAGCCAGTAAGATGCCATTTTAAGCATTATCATTATGCCAGCATTTGGTTATATGTTGTGCTCTTATGTGTCAGGTTTGTTCAGCAGGGGCAGAAGAACTCCGAGGTCTATGTCTGAATGGAAAAACTGCTCAGTAGTGCACCTTAAGCTGGTCAAATACTAAATGTTTTTCATTGGTTTTTACAGCGACTCTTGCCAATTGATGGGGCAAACGACCTTTTCTTTCAGCCACCGCCATCAATGCCAACCTCCAAGATGTATTCCATAAGGCCTTATTTTCCCAAGGATGAGGTAAGTGTTGAATTTGTCATTTTATATGGCATATATTTTGCTAGGCTTCTGTATGTATTATTTAT